>SJXQ01000363.1:0-74091 GCA_006408695.1 Aepyceros melampus
AAAAAAAAAAAAAAAAAAAAAGAATTAAAAGATAAGAGAACACTTCCAAATAATTCTATGATGCCATTGTTCTCTTCATACCAAAGCTGGAAAATGACATAGCAAGGAAGGAAAACTACACGATAACATCCCTTTAAACATAGGTGGAAAAAAACCCATAAAATACTAGCAAATTGAATCTAGTAACATAGTCAGAAAATCATATACCATGACCAAATGGAATTTACCCCAGGAATACAAATGTCATTTAACACACAAAAATCAATGTAATACAACATGTCAGTAGAATAAAGAATAAAACCACATGACCACAATAGATGTGAAAAACCGCAGTGGATGAGAAAAAAAATTTGACAAAATCCAACACTCTTTTATAATAGCAACACTCAACAAACTAGGAGTTGAAGGGAATTTCTTCAACCTAGTAAAGTACATCTACAAAAAGTCCAGAACTAATATCAAACTTAAAGGTGAAAGACTGAAAGCTTTCCACCTAAGATCAGAACAAGGCAAATCTATTCTTACCACTTCACATCTAGATTGGAAAGGATAGAGTACAACTGTAGTTGTGGATGATATGATCATCTTATTGAAACTCTGCAGAAATCTGCAAAGCAAACAAACAAAAATGTCAGAGCTAATAAGTGAGATCAGCAAGTTTGCGAGAAATAAGATCATCAATTATATTTTATACACTGGCAATGAACAGTGCAAATATTGAGTTAAGAAAATAATTCCATCATGATAGTAACAAAAAGCTATGTAGATTTAAATTCAACAAAATTACTGTGAGACTTGTTCACTGAAAACTACGAGACAACTTTGAAAGTAATAAAAGACATAAATAGATAGCCTGGATTTATGGATTGAAAGACTTGATGGTGATATTTCCCAAACTGATCCTACAAATTCAAGACCATTCCTGTCAAAATCCCAGATGCTTTTTTTTCCCCCACAGATATTGACAAGCTAATCCAAAAATTTATGTAGAAGTACAAGTGATACAGAATAAATGAAAATGTTAGAAGTCTCACACTCCCTGATTTCACAGCTTACTACCAAAAAGGGAGTGAAAAAGCTGGCTTAAAACTCAACATTCAAAAAACTAAGATCATGGCATCCAGTCCCATCACTTCATGGCAAATAGATGGGGAAAAGTGGAAGCAGTGATAGATTTTATTTTATTAGGCTCCAAAATCACTATGAATGGTGACTGCCATTGTGAAATTAAAAGACACTTGCTCCTTGGTAGAAAAGCTGTGACAAACCTAGACAGCATATTAAAAAGCAGAGACACCACTTTGCCAACAAAACTTACTACCAAAAAGGGAGTGAAAAAGCTGGCTTAAAACTCAACATTCAAAAAACTAAGATCATGGCATCCAGTCCCATCACTTCATGGCAAATAGATGGGGAAAAGTGGAAGCAGTGATAGATTTTATTTTATTAGGCTCCAAAATCACTATGAATGGTGACTGCCATTGTGAAATTAAAAGACACTTGCTCCTTGGTAGAAAAGCTGTGACAAACCTAGACAGCATATTAAAAAGCAGAGACACCACTTTGCCAACAAAGGTTCATATAGTCAAAGCAATGGTTTTTCCAGTAGTCATGTATGGATGTGAGAGTTGGACCATAAAGAAGGCTGGATCCTGAAGAATTGATGCTTTTGAACTGTGGTGCTGGAGAAGATGGCAAGGAGAGTCCTTTGCACTGCAAGGAGATCAAACCAGTCCATCCTAAAGGAAGTCAGTCCTGAACATTCACTGGAAGGACTGATGGTGAAGCTGAGGCTCCAGCTCCAATACTTTGGCTGCCTGATGTGAAGAGCCAACTCATTGGAAATGACCCTGATGCTGTGAAAGATTGAAGGCAAAAGGAGAAGAAGGCAGCAGAGAATGAGATGGTTAGATAACATCACCAACTCAATGGACATGAGTTTGAGTAAACTCTGAGAGATAGTGAAAGACAAGGAAGCTTGGCATGCTGCAGTCCATAGGGTCAAAAGAGTTAGACACAGCTTAGTGACTGAACAACAATAACATAGTCAATTGATATAGACACGATGCTGAGACCATTCAATGGGGAAATTTCAACAAATGGTCCTGGGACAACTAAACGTCCACATGTAAAAGAATAAGCTGGACCCCTTCTTCACATCATATGCAAAACTTAATACAAAATGGGTCAAATGCCTACATTTTAGAGTCAGAACTACAAAACTCAACAACAGCAACAACAGCAGCAATGGCCCATGACTTTGCATTAGGCAATGGTTTCTTAGATACCTTACTCAAAACACAAAATGACAGATTTAAAAAAAAATAGATAAGTTGGAGTTTATCCAAATAAAAACTTTTGTGCTTCAAAGGACACTATCAACAAAGTGAAAAGACAGTAGACAGAATATAAAGTAAGTTTGCCAATTATACATCTGATAAGGCACTAGTATCTAGAATATGAAGAAGCCTTATAAGTTGATAATAAAAAGACAAATAACTCAATTGAAAATTTTTTTCAAGGTATTTGGATAGACATTTCTATTTAATCTTGATAAAGGCCATTCTGAACTTTTAAAAAAAGCTATGTACTGACTTGTCAGAATTTCAGTCTCTGCTTTTGCCTTCCTCCTGCCTGCTGCTTTTATTCACTCGTTTAACTGATGCGTTAGAATTTTACCAAGAACTAACAGGGTCAGGCAGAGGTCAGAATGACATTGTTCAATTTTTCTACTTGCTGGAAAAAAAGCCCAAGAGTTTAATCGAGCCAAAAAGTGTGTTCGAGTCACCATGTGGACCCTGACCGTCTGCTCTTTTCCTGTTGCTCATCAGGAGAAACAGATACAATGTGTGTGAATCTTAAAGCTATCTGTGAATTATAACTTTACAATGTCTTTACTGACAAAATAAAAATGTTATTTATCTGCTGTAAGTGAAATACTTATTAAATGACTAAAAAATTGCTCTTGAAAATGCGAAGTGGAAGTTTCTTAAAACTGCATGTGTGCATGCGCAGTCGCTTCAGTTTGTCCGACTCTTTGTAATCCCATGGACTGTAACCCCCAGGCTCTTCTATCCATGAGATTCTTCAGGCAGGAATTCTGGAGTGAGTTGCCATTTCCTTCTCTAGGGAATCTTCCCAACCCAAGCATCGAACCCTCATCTCCTATGTCTCCTTCATTGCAGATGGATTCTTTAACCACTAGCTTACCTGGGAAGCCTCTCTTAAAGATCCGTTCCCTTCAGTCGCTCAGTCGTGTCCGCCTCTTTGCGACCCCATGAATCGCAGCACGCCAGGCCTCCCTGTCCATCACCATCTCCCGGAGTTCACTCAGACTCACATCCATTGAGTCCATCCTTAAAGATCAGGTCTTTGTTATTGGAACAATCTGTTATTCCCTATATATGGGAAAGAGACAACTTGGGTTAAGAATGTAACTTTGCAGTTGGATAGATCTAGGTTTCACTTTTGGTTCCACAACTTTCTCCCTTTGCTGAAAAAGGTGAAATGTTACAACAATTATGTAATTATTAAGAGATTGAGGTCAGATTTAAATAAGATACAGTATGTGAAGTGCTTAGAACAGGAGCTGACATGGGATGACTGCTCACTGAATGGCAACAATAACCTCAGTATGTATTATTACTGTGTCTACTTAATGGCAGGCTTCTCTGGTGGCTCAGCAGTAACAAATCTGCCTGCAATGCAGGAGACCCGCTTTTGATCCTTAGGTCAAGAAGATCCCCTGGGGGAGGGCATGGCTACCCATTCCAGTACTCTTCTTGCCTAGAGAATCAGGGACAGAGGAGCCTGGCAGGCTGCAGACCATAGGGTCGCACAGAGTCAGACACAACTGAAGCGACTCAGCCAACAGCAGCAGCATACTAATGGTTCCAGGAACAAACATGCTAACTTCATTTCTCTAACACAGTTACTAGTGAAAATGTGTTTTTCTTTGAGCAATTAATTTGGCTATACACTCATGAAAAGAATTTAGTAAAATAATTTGATTGTTAGGGAGAGAGGACTGAATGATTTAATGAAAGGTTTTGTAAGTTTTTTTTTCCCAAAGTGAATGGATGGTCATGAATAAGGAACTTATTTGTCATTAAATTGTCAACATCAACTAAAACATAACAGAAGAAAACGTTCAGAAAGTTGTATCAGATATCCTGAAAAAGCCTTTGTGGAAAGAAACCAAACATAATTTTGTTTAGGAAGAAGTCATCAGTACCCAACCTTATCTGAGAAGACAAGTCAATTATTTAGCCTCTTATTAGAAGGCAAACCCTGTGAGAACAGGGTTCCTTGTTTTGTATAACAGAATTAAAAAAAAAAATCAGAATAACCTTATTTACATTTAAAAATATTTTTTTGTTTTAAAATTAGGGAACCATGAGCTGAACATGTCTCTAATACAGTTTTAGAGCAAATACATCTTGGGAGAAACAGTAAATGCCAAGGCAAGAGGTCACTACTGCATCTTCAGTCATAAAATTGTAACTATAGATATACCGAAAGAATTTTACTTAAAAAAAAAAAGTACAATTAAAGCAAGTATTAAAGAGAGTAATTGATGGGACATTTGCCAACTTTGAATTAATTAAGTGAAAGTGAAAGTGAAGTCGCTCAGTCGTGTCCAACTCTTTTTGACCCCACGGACTGTCAGGCTCCTCTGTCCATGGGATTTTCCAGGCAAGAGTGCTGGAGTGGATTGCCATTTCCTTCTCTAGGGGACCTTCCCGACCCAGGGATCAAATCGGAGTCTCCCGCACTGAGGGCAGACACTTTACCATGGGAGCCATCAGGGAAGCCATTTGCCAACTTTGAATTAATTAAAGTCAGTCTTAATTTTTAAAAGTGTTGGCTGCAGCAAAATGATAGAGTAAGACATTAATGTTCTCATTATGATTCATTTCAAATTTGAACTCGTCCCAGCTCAAATCTGGTTGGTTGGTTAAAAATGAAGTGATGGTTGCAAATAACAATAGTATCCAGAAGACTACTGGGTTCTAAATTAGCCAAATGAAAGGCATTGTTCCCATTGCATTGTTATGAAAATCTAACTGAAGGTTCTCTAGTCTTAGTTTTAGCTCTATGAGGTGCATGTGTCTGAGTGCATGTGCATGAACAGAAATGCCTGCTTTTAGTGAAATGGGCAGATATGAGATATATTGATTGGGTTCCTCCTGCCATTGATTGAGTAGAAAACCTGTCACTTCTCCAAGTAGTGAATCATGTTGACAGAGAGCAATACATTTTATGAGGTTTTTTTTTTTCTTTGTTCAGATCATTTGTAGTTGAAGCACATTTGCCACCTTTTAGAAGTGATCTCTGCAGCATCCCAGAGCCATTGAAATATTCGTCTTGACCAGGATAGTCAGTTGCTCTGCTAGCACGGAAGAAGATTTTTAACATGAACGTGGTTTTATCAACCACTCTTTGCTTTGGACTCCTAACTTTGTTATCTGTAATGATCTTTTTAGAATCGGTGCATGGAATACCATATTTTATTCAAGGTATGTACACATGAATGTAAAATTCTACAGGTGGGTAAATAATCCTTATCCTCCTATTTGCATTGCTTTGATTTTTCTGTCATTATGGCAATAATGTTTTAAACATCAATATAGTTTAACCCTTCAGTAGTTGCTGCTTTAAATTAAATGTAATCTGTGATGCTGTTCTCAAGTTAATTAATTTTAACTGATACTGTACTAAATTAATTTCAACTGCATTTGTCTCTAACCAAGGGAAATCTTTTTCTTATTTCTATTCCATTAGCAAAGACGGGGATATATAAATAGTAATACAGCGCAATGCATATTTCAAAAGTACATCTTCAGGGGAAAAAAAAAGAGTTTCATCCAGTGAGATGATTAGTAAACTACTTATAAAAGGAGAATGACTCTGAGAACATATCAAGACAACACTTGTATGTGTAGAGACCTGGGGAAAATGATACATTGGGAAATTTATATAGTACTTTCAGGAGGAGGATGTTAACACCCACATTATTCATTGACTGTAATCAGATTTCTAAATACTTAGGGTACTTATATTAAATGAAATAATGTAATTTTTGACATCTAAAATACCATGAGAAATTTAGAGAAAATAAGTTTCTATTCTGGTCATATTGGAATTTGATCTTTTTAAAAAAAATTTCATTGGATTCTGTAGTGGAAATAGCTTTTAATCTGGGAATCAGTGGAGATAGATTTAATGCTGATTTACTAGGCAAACAATCTAACCTCATTGAAACTTTTATATATGTCTTCACCTTTTAAAAATAGTAACTTAAAAATAGTGCTCTTTAATATCTCATTGAAATTGAATCTATCATCTAACTGACCTCTTTGTCAGGAAGAAGGAGACAGACAGCCTTTGCTTTTGTTTTCTTAGGGAAACCAAGACAGAATTTAATAAATTTTGTTTACATGACTCTGGGTTGAGAAAAGGAATTAAGTTTCCTCTTTAAGATCTAATCCAACTTTAGTAGACCATTTTGTCTCAAATGAGGTTTTAAAAGTCAATGAAAATTACAACAGTTCTTTTGATCGTGGAAATAAAATCGCATAAACCCTTGTTATTTATTTATAGGGATTTTCCCTTTGAAAAACAAATACAAGCCTGGGACCTAACTGCAAGACCTAAATACAAGCTTAGGGATGAAAGAATCTGGATTTTATCCCTGGCACTCACATTTTGTCTTTGGCCAGCCAAAATCATTATACTTGGTAGGCCTTCATTGCTTTTCCTATGAAATGATGGCATTTTCAATGTTCTTAACAGCATAAATGTGTGAGGAAGGAAACAACTGGTCATTCACAGAAGACTCTGCAAAATGAGGATGTTAGTGGTAACTGTATTATAACTTCTGATATCATGTATATGAAATACAGAAAAATCCAACTCAAACTTTTTACAAGATTACAAATTGATAACATCTCTGACCCCAGAATACCACACACTGATGTCCATATATCACTGGCAACATATAGGAAAGGTTTCTCTCTGGGACCCCTTGATCTCAGTTTCATTATATGTAAATAGAGAAGACAAGTTATTGGGAAGTTTATTTTCTAATCTAAATTGTCCAGGATTAGAGTGACTTCGCACCATTTTTCAAAGCAACTAAATGTTTGACTTATTTCAGTCTTTTAACACACTGTTTTCAAACAAGCATTTGTCCACTGACAGACCACAAAGGTGGGGTCACCATCCTCTCTGTGTTAGATGCCATCCAAGACCAAGAACACAGTCTGCCAGCTTTCCTCTGGTTTGGGGGGTCACAATGAAAGCATGCCTCATAAACCTGAAACTAGACAAATTGCCCACTGTGAAATGAACAGCAGTGAATATCATGAGTAGAAATTTTAAATTTTTTTGGTATATTATCATTTGAGGGTGTTCCAGGTTTCTTTCTGCAAAATTTCTTATCTATATCCCATAAAAAGCATCACATTCAAATGAAAAGCAAGGACACAACTGCGTCTTTTAAGCTTCAGTGTCTCAGGTAGTAATGAGTCTTTTTCTTTTCTTTTTTTTCCTGTATATTGCAAAAGTAATCACTTTCTCATTTCTGAGTAACTTTGCCATCCTTTTTGCAAAGGGACATCGGCATTTGGATAGCTTTTTATTCAAGCGGTTTCTTTATCAACAGTAACAAGACAAAAATATTAAAAGTACATGCATCTTTTTCTTTTAAAGCTGTATCTGTTTTAAGACTAAAAATAAAAATGAGAAAAAAAGACTTATTTTCTACTATGTTTCTTATCTTTCTAATGTTTTACTTTAGAAAAAAAATTTTAAAAATTTCTTGAAAAAACTTTTCCTCAGAGTATCCTATAAAAGGTGGTTTTCTTAAAAGGTAGTGACAAGAATTACTGACAGTGTGTGATCACTGGAAACCAAATGGGTAAAGAATGGTAAATACATTAATTTTCTCTTTTGAAAAATGTTCCACTTAAACACACAGAGAAGGGGACTGTAAATTAAGCCAACAAAAGGTTCAGAAGGTAACATTTGCTAGTTACCTTCCTTCTAGTTTTATAAATTCCCTAAATTGAAGGCGATGAATCTGTTTCTTTTATCACAGTTCTCTTTCTAAAACAAATAATCATTATCACCTGGTACACAATGTTCCTCATTTTTTCAATGAAAGCATTTTAAAGATTATAATTTAACATTTTAATAAATAGCTATAATAAAAATTGCTACACTATTGCATAGTCATATCTTTCTCTTAAACTAAATTATTCCTGAGGGTCTTTGTTTAATTGATGTTAAGCAAAAGTTCCATTGATAGTCTATTATTTTAACTACTAAAAGAAAAAAGAACTCCAGAATTTCACAAATAATTTCTATGCCTATGAAGTAATGGAAATTGAGGAAATTGAGCAACAATAAATGTGTTTGTCAATGTAGAAACTTTTGATGATGCCACTTACCCCAGGTCATTTATTGTCTTTCTCAGCAAATCGTTTATTCCTTTAATTAGCCATTTAGTTATTTGAGTTCATTAATTGACATTTTGGAGTCACAGGGAATAGGAGACAATTTAAAGAAAGAGTCTAGTTAAATTATGAGCCATTTCTCTAACTGAAGCCTCAATATTCCTACTTTTAAATTTTAAACTCACTAATCTATCTTTTGTCCACACAGTATCAGTTATTATGGCTGAAATGGAAGAGGACCTTATGGTCCTTGCCCCCCAAGCCCCTTGCCTGTGTCCCCAGACTTCCTTTTGTGTGTGTGTGGAAAAACTTTAGGAAAAGAATAAGTTTAATCGGAGAACTGAGAAAATGAAGAAACAAAGGGAAACAGTTAAAGGAAGCCCAATAATAATAATGTAGTCTTTAAGCGTAATCAACGGCCTTTAGTTCCTTCTCAAGGGCCATAGATAATATTCTGAGCCATATCCTGTGAGCTGTCTTATAGATACTGAAATATCAGGTGGAGAAATTAACTACTTGATGACCAAACGGTAGTCATGACATCTGCTATCTGCTAAGTTGCTTCAGTCGTGTCCGACTTTGTGTGATCCCATAGATGGCAGCCCACCAGGCTCCCCGGTCCCTGGGATTCTCCAGGCAAGAACATAAGCAGCCACAATTCTGAGAACTGGCCTCAAAGAAATTGAAACAAACATGCTGAACTGAAGATTAGCGGTACCTAAAATAAGCAAGATTATGCTGCTCAGACCACTGATGACCAATTTCAAGATGACTATCAGAGCTGACATGTTTATGCACGTAGCCCCCTCCCTCAGCCTACTAAAGCTTGTGCCCCTTGACAATCAGGGGGCAGTCAGACATTGGACAGGTCTCAACCCTCCTGGTTGCCCACATCCAAAATAAAGCAAACTTTCCTTTCTACTAAGCTGCCCTCTTTAAATGGCTTTTGAGTGGCAGCAGCTGGACCTGGGTTTGGTAACATGAGGAGAAAAAGAGAGGGAAGAATGATCCTATAGAAATTATATAGTAAAGGTGTGATTATTTTAGGCCACCTTACAAAGTTCATTTTGTTTACAAGACACTAATTATTATTTTAATTGCATTACAATCCTGTTGACTCTTCATTTTTTATAGCTTGAATAAAGTCTATTGTCCTGATTTCTACCCCAGAATCAAAATATTTAGGAAAATTTGGTTGATTTTTCTGTTTTTAGAGTGCTAAGAGAGTGGGCTAGGAGGTAAATGGACAAAGATGTTAAGCTATGATCACAGAAAAGCTAGGCACCATCTGACCAATTCCACAAGATTGCCTTGGATGGTTTCCCAGAATAAAATGGCTCATCGGAGAAGATAATGGCACCCCATTCCAGTACTCTTGCCTGGAAAATCCCATGGAAGGAGGAGCCTGGAAGGCTGCAGTCCATGGGGTCGCTGAGGGTCGGACACGACTGAGCTACTTCACTTTCACTTTTCACTTTCCTTGCATTGGAGAAGGAAATGGCAACCCACTCCAGTGTTCTTGCCTGGAGAATCTCAGGGACCGGGGAGCCTGGTGGGCTGCCATCTCTGGGATCGCACAGAGTCGGACGTGACTGAAGCGACTTAGCAGCAGCAGCAGCAGCAAAATTTCTCATATTTATATGTGTATAAAATCTCAAAGTCAAATTTTATATTTTTATCTTAAAAACAACTGTTAATGTATATTTCTTATGTTAAACACATAGTAGAAAAACATTTTTAAATACAGATGAAAAAATAGAAAGTACAATTTTCTGTAATTCTACTAAGGCAGAAATAATTACGGGTAAATTTTAGACTGTAAACTTCCAGGTATATTCTCCATCTCTGCTTCTTTGTCTTTCTCACAATCTCTCTTTGAGTGTTCATATACATTCGATGATTTTTAAAACAGCTTGTCTTTTTATATTACACATCTCTCTCTATACACGTTTTTTTGGCAAGTATACACACTTTTCAGGTTGTGTAGTGGTAAGGAATCTGCCTGTCAATGCAGGAGATGCAACTCAGGTTCTATCCTTGGGTCAGGAAGATCCTCTGGAGGAGGAAACGGCAACCCACTCCATTATTCTTCCCTGGAAAATTCTATGGGCAGAGGGGCCTAGGGGGTTCCATTATAGTCCATGTGGACATGACTGAGCAGCTGAGCACACGTGCGCGTTAATAGTTACTCGTAAAATCTGTTTAATCAGAAAGACATTCGAGTGACACAGATTGAAAACAGCTTTCACTACACTGGGGTAATTATTACAGGAAATAAATTGCTTCCAGATAAAGAAGATACAGACGGTGAAGAACTATTGCTGGCTCTACTGAATAAAAATTTTGGCTTCCAAAGATCTTCCAACACTGGTGAGTCAAGAATAAAGTCAAACATTATTTACTCCGTCTTCTGACCTGTTTTCTCTACATGTTTTTATTAAAGAAAGTAATAATTACTAATTTAAAGCTCCACCAAAGGCTTAAGTGTCTGTTATTTCATATTCATGCTAAAAGCAATGGCATTATTAAAAAACATTAAAATCTTATTTTGTTCAAATAGAGTATTCTAATGGGATTAGTAACTGTTGAGTTACAAAACAGTTATCGTTACTTATATTTTTCCCTCTCATCTATGTTACTCTCCCCAGGTACAGTTAATATTTTATTTTACTAAATGCTTCCATGGTATTATTAAATGTTTTGAAATAGGTTTCCACTAGAAATTTCTCAAATTAACTGTGGTTTGTGGCACTTTTTTTGCAATCAGATTCTTTCAATTTGGGAAATGACTGGAGTAGAAACCATTGAGAAATTTAGGCTCCAGCAAGGTTTTTTTTCCTTGAAGTACAGGATAATCTGATTTACAATTATGCATCAGATTAGTCTCCAAGAAATGATAGATACTGTCAGAAATTTAGCAAGTCTAACCTGAGAGACAGTGTGACAATATGATAATGTAGTGCTCTCTCAGAAAACGTCTGTTCTAAAAAACTGTCTATTCATGGGACAGGGCACTGGTTAAAAGAATGTCTTAATAAATACTTAAAAGTACAGGATTTAAAAATTAGAAATAAGATGTTTCATTGAGGAAATTGAACATGATTATAAAAAGAAAAATCTGTACTCAAATTGTAAAACCCAGAGAGATTACTATTAGTATTTTGGGAAATTTCCCTCTTGATTAAATTTTACAGATAAGATTTGTGGCCTGCCTTTTTTTTTTACTTAATATTTTTTTCATGAGAATGTCCCCATGCCAGGGTAAAAATCTACTTCTAAATAGTAGTCCTTATTAGAACTAGGAAAAGTCCCTATTTAAGAAAACTCTGTATTTATTATAGAAATTAGATGCTTGCTCATTATAGTACTGATTATATTTCAACATTACAGACACTGAAAAAATGTTTGGGGCTTTATATTAGAGATACATGGGTGATCTCAAATCATACAAAAAAAAAAAAACCATACCTTGTCTTTCTGAATGTGTGACCTGAAGTGAATTAAATATTACTTGCAATGTACATTTTTCATATGACAAATGTGTCTTGCAGATATAGAACTGGCTAACAAATTGGAGGAACCTAACCAGGTGAGAATGTAAAACACATGAAACCTTAATTTTCATAATTATTATAAGATAATTTCTTTTGAAACAGTAGTTTTTAAAATTATTAATTCTATATTTTAAAACTATTATTCTTGCTAGAAAAAGAGTGAAGTAATTCACTAGGAAAAACAATCAAATTCTACTAAAAAAGGAAGAAAGGAAAACAAGACAAAACTATAACTGAAGTGATCATGGGATAAAATGTCTAGAAATCTGGATTTTAGATCCAGCTCTCCAATTACCTAGGAGACCATGGAAGAATTAAAATTCTCTGGATCTAAATCTCCTCTCTAAAATAAGAGGCTATAATTAGATTGGTGGTTTTCAAAAGCTATTATTACTTTTCAAAGTGGAAATATTTTTTTCCAAACAAAATTGTATGTGTTCCCAGTAATTGAAACATATAAGAGTGGAGCTGTTCTACTTGAAGCAGCTAGTTTGGGAGGAGAGGGACTGAAATGCTGCATTCTTGACCTGTCTTTGGCCTTGGTACAGGGAACCCCTTAGCAACCTTATCCCCCAACTTCTCTCCATGAGGCAAATTGGAAAATCATTGCATTAGATTATTTCTTAACTCTTTCAAACACAACTGCATGCAAATTCATTATCATATAAACCATGTGGCTGTGAGAGAGAAGTATGCCCCGTCAATTATTAGCAGCTAGGACACAGATACATGCAATAGCTCAAGCTGAATTCTGTTTTGATAGAGTTAGATCTCCAGGGTTTAGGCAATCAGTGATCTTGCTAAAGATCAATTTGGCTTATACTCTGAATGGAAACCTTAGGGTCTCAAAATACTTCTTTCCTGCTAGGAAGGACAAATATTTCAGGAAATTTGAACATACACATAAAGTCTTTGAATCTCCTTGAAAAGGACTGGTCATTTTGGGTGACATCAAATCAAGTCCAGCTACACAGGCTGTGTTTACAGGCTTCCCATTAATGAACACTGAGACTTGACTTCCTTCACCATAAACCTGCTTGTTCCTGATTGTCTGTTGAGTCACTTTCTAAATGCCAGTTTCCTTTTATTTTTCTGTTTAATTATTTTTATTTTTTTATTACTCGTTTCCTTTTCTGTTGCTTTTTCCTCCTTCCTTTTGTCCATCTTTCCTTCTTCCTCCTTTTCTTGCTCTTTCTTCTTTCATAGAAAACAGTATTGTTATTAAAGACTAATATTTTCATATTTGATTTTTAACAGCTGGAAAAGCTGGAAGAGCAGCTCATGGAAGCAAAGGATGCTGAGATGTCCTATGCGATAGACAGTCTATCTTCTTCCCATCCTAATAAGCGAGGTAAGTTTTCACTTCAAAGTCTTAACATTGAATTCTAAGATTACTTCTGCAAGTATCTCTGAAAGGGAAGAAATTAAATTGACACTTCTTTATTTTATGTTGATGATCAGATCAAAGCTCATATTAAAAAAAAAAAAAAATTCCAAGGCTTCCTCAGTGGCTCAGATGATAAAGAATCTGCCTGCAATGTGGGAGATTGGGTTTCGATCCCTGGGTTGGGAAGATCCCTTGGAGAAGGGAACGGCTACCCACTCCAGTTTTCTTGCCTGGAGAATTCCATGGACAGAGGAGCCTGTCGGGCTACAGTCCATGTGATCTCAGAATAGGACATGACTGAGTGACTGAGCACATAGACATTCAAATGAAGGCATTAAATGTCTGTGAACTCTGTCACGTATACAACATGGTTAGCAAGGTCATATATTCCAGAATTAAGTAAAATTAGATTTTCATTCAGAGCAGGCAATGGTACCCTACTCCAGTACTCTTGCCTGGGAAATCCCATGGACGGAGGAGCCTGGTAGGCTGCAGTCCATGAGGTCGCTACAAGTCGGACACGACTGAGCGACTTCACTTTGACTTTTCACTTTCATGCATTGGAGAAGGAAATGGCAACCCACTCCAGTGTTCTTGCCTGGAGAATCCCAGGGACAAGGGAGCCTGGTGGGCTGCTGTCTATGGGGTCGCACAGAGTCGGACATGACTGACGTGGCTTAGCAGCAGCAGCAGACTTTCATTGTTTAAAACTGTGTCTCACCCTTGCTATTTTGCTTTAACACTGGAGAGTAAAGAGAACTCTCATTGCTATAGCACTTAGTCCAGGTTTTGATTTATAATATTTAATTTTAGAAAGATTTGTCTTTTGGATTCCTATTTCTTTTTACAACATTCTTGGAAAATTCTTTGTATGAAAAAATTGCATATATGTCCCTATTCACGTTGTGATATGAGATTTGCTAAGGCATGTTTTATTCATTTTCACTTGTCCCCTTCCTCTCAAGTTTGTCTTTAACTGCTGTAAAAAAGCAGTTTTACAATGGAAGAGGATGAAACAGCATTCTTTAAACACTTAGCATATACCAGACATTTTATATTTTACTATCTCAGATTGTTATGGTTAAGTATATAGAGTCTATAGTTAGACTGCCTGGGTTTAAATTGTAATATTGATATATCCTATGTGTGTGACCTTGGGAAATTATCTAGCTTCTTGTGCCTCATTTTCTTTGCCCCCAAATGCAAATAATAATAATCATCTTTATGGGATTGTTAGGAGGATTTTATAAGTTAATATATGAAAGTCAGTTGGAACAATATCTGGCATGTAATCAGTACTATGTAAGCCTAACTTTAAAAATTCATTTTGATCATTATTACTATAATTATTATTTTATTTTCATCATAATCACCATAAGATAGCTATTACTATGCCTATATTATAGATGGGAAAATTACATCTCAGAAGGGTTAAGTAGCACGCTGAAAATAACCCAATTACTAAGTGATTTAACCAGTGAGCCTGAAGGACATTCGTAAAGGATATATTGGAAGGTGGAAGGGAGAGAATCTTCTAGCTTTTTAAGGACTTTAGCTTTTACTAACTGTCATACTGGGTAAGACTGAAGCAAAATGAGAAAGGGGTGGCAGAGGATAAGATGGTTAGTTAACATCACTGACTTAATGGACATGAATTTGAGCAAACTTTGGGAAATAGTGGAGGATGGAGGAGTCTGGTGTGCTTCTCTCAATCCTTGTAATCAATTTGTAGAATCACAGAGTTGGACACGACTTAATGGCTGAACAATTATCATATGGGAAATCACTGAAAATTTGGGGCAAGTGAGTGCTAAAAAATGATTCAACAGAACCACTCTTGATGTTTAGTGGAGAATACACTGCTGCTGCTGCTGCTAAGTAGCTTCAGTCTGTCTGACTCTGTGCGACCCCAAAGACGGCAGCCCACCAGGCTCCTTTGTTCATGGGATTCTCCAGGCAGACACTGGAGTGTATTGCCATTTCCTTCTCCAGAATACACTGCAAAAAGGAGCAAAAATGCAAGCAAAGAGACCTTTAATGAGGCTAATTAAGGATCTAGAAAATAAATGGTGGTAACTTTAATTAGGGTGGCAGTAGTGAATTGATAAGAAGGAGTCTGATACTATTTTGAAAAAAAAAGTCAACAAAATTTGCTCTAAAATTATATGTGAGTTGTGGAAAAAAAGAGGAAGGTTTGTAAATGACTCCAAGGTTTTGTTCTAAGTGACTGGGGATAAAAGGACAATTTCTGTTTATCGAGGGCTTCCCTGATGGCTTGGAAGGTAAATAATCTGCCTGCAATGCAGGAAACTCAGGTTTGATCTCTTGGCAGGGAAGATCCCCTGAAGAAGGGAATGGCAACCCATTTCAGTATTCTGGAAAATTCCAGGCAAGAATGGGACAGAGTTGGAAGAAGCAACATGGTGCAAGGGTTTGGTGATGGAAAAGAACTGGTATAGAGATTTGTTGAATCTTTTCATAGTCAGTATGGCCTAGGCTATGATATGTTACAAATTTTAGTCCAAATCTCAGAGACTTAATATAAGGAAATCCATAAATTCAATGCACATAGTATTAATACAAGCCTCTTCTATTTTGTGGCTGTATCAGCTAGATTGTTGCTGTAACTTTACTGCCTCCAATATTACCAAGATGAAGGAGAGGGATAGAGGCTGCATCTCACTCAGCTCTCAGTTGCCTCAGTTAAGGGACATGCATCACTTCTACTGATCCAATTCCTTTAATTAGTCTCTTGAGCTGCCACCAAAATATTGGAAGAACAAGCTAGTAAAAGTTAGAAAGCACTTATAAAAGTACATGGGGAGTACCGCCTCCACCACAGTCAATCCTTTGATCTTTTCTTAACCACACAGACTGCACTCAACTGACTCTCTGTTAGAGACAACTCCAAATCCTTTCACTGCTGCATCCTGAACAAAGAACAGGCTTTCCAGGAGATACTAATTTTTGTCAAATGCAATGTGGCTCCACTTCATTCACAGACTTATTAGCTAAAAGGACAAATTCAGTAATTAGCATGGGAATAGGGAAAGGATAACAACAATCAATCATCAAACAACATCAATCAACAATCAATCATTTATTCATAAAGGAAAAGAACATGAGACATGAGTGGTTCAGTTCAGTTCAGTCACTCAGTTGTGTCCGACTCTTTGCGACCCCATAAATCGCAGTACGCCAGGCCTCCCTGTCCATCACCAACTCCCGGAGTTCACTCAGACTCACGTCCATTGAGTCCGTGATGCCATCCAGCCATAGGAGTGGTAACCCCTAGCAATTCTGAAATCCCACAGGGCAAATATTATAAAGGTCTCTTACTCTGGAGATGGAGAAAAGTGTCTTGCCTGGTGGCTCAGATGATAAAGCATCTGCTTGCAGTGCAGGAGACCCAGGTTTGATACCTGGGTTGGGAAGATCCCCTGGAGGAGGAAATGGCACCCCACTCCAGTACTCTTGCCTGGAAAATTCCATGGACTGAGGAGCCTGTTAGGCTACAGTCCATGGGATTGCAAAGGGTCGGACACGACTGAGCGACTTCAGTTTCAGTTTCAGTGTGTAGGAGGAGGCCTTTGTCCATTGTGTTGTTTCCCTTGGCTCCATCTTTTCCAAAGTTTTTGCTTTTTTTTTTTTTCTTCATTTTTTATCCCTCAACACAGCTTATGTGCTTTTGGGGGAATATTCTCTTTGAGGCCTGAATGGCTTGTTCAGGCCTCTTCCTACTCTCACAAAGTTGGAGGCCCAAGGTTTATTTCATTTTAAAGTGTCAAAGATGTTTTTAGTTCTAGGGTTTATGCTGTCTTTGACAATGATTTCTTGTACCAATTTAGACAGCCTCTCAACTATTGCTACACAATTTTTAAAAAACTATTTTAATTATTTTGTATTCTCAGCCCCAACTGAGTTGCCTTGAAGATATACTTTGAAAAGTAACACTTAATCTAATTTTTTGCCCTGAATTCCTTATTTCAATTGATACTTACCTGACTTCACTCACTTAGAATAATTTTAAATCCCTTTTTATAGTTTCAGGAGCTAGAAACAGCTCTTGAAATATTTCAAGGTCTTGTATTTCTGAACTACCTTTGTTTCATTTTTATTTATTTGTAAAAACACCATTTTCCCCTAAGCTTACTATTTCTTGTAGTTCCTGGCTAAGTGTATCCACCAGAAACCTAAATGTACTGCCAATGTTCTATTTCCTTACCTTTTTCTTCTAGAAGTTCCAGAGGAACACCTTCTGAATCTGAACTGTTATAGAGGTCAGTTTTATAGCACATTTTGCTACTTTGTAAAATGACTCTTCTTGTTTCCAGCCTGTGACATCAATTTCCTTGTCTGTCATCAATCAGTTGCTGAGGCAGTGCCATGACTTAGCTTCCTCTTAGAGCAGCACTCTCCTTCAAGTTATTAAGGTGTGTTTTGGGATAAATTAGGCAAACCACATCAACAAAATAACCTTAAAAATTCAGTGGTGTAAGTTGGTTTAAGATTTATTTCATGTTTACATGGGGCCTTGTGTACCGTGGTTATTTTCCTTCACTCTGTGCCTGCACGACGGGTCCCTACGGCAGGATAGGAAAGATATGGAGGAAAACGCATCCTTACCTTCCAAAATTAGGCACATGTTCAATCTATCTTAATGAGATTAGGGGAGCACCTGGGAAATGTCAAGAAACACAATGAACAGTTAGAGAATCCTATCTCTACTATAGACATTTTGAGCTTGTTACGCCATGTATAACAAAATCTTCCCAGTAGTGATTTGAGTAAACCCCTGAGTATATAAATTTGGAGCTTAGGGAAGTAGCTCAGATTGGAGATCTAAATATGACAGTTACCTGCATGTCAATATTGTTTGGTATTGTGTTGAAACCCTCTAGGGAATCACTCTAGATAGGTATAAAACAGAAGACATTGAGGACAAGTGCCAGGCCAATCAAGGTTGGAGACTGGGCAGATGAAAGAGAATTAGCAAAACAGACTGAGAAGGAGCAGCTATCGTAGAAAAAGGCCACTAGGAGAAAAATGCCTCAGATGTCAAACAGAAAAACTGTTTCCAGGAAGACATATTTCAGCTGTTCCTAAAGCTATGGTAGGTCCAGTAAAATGAGAGCTGAGACTTTCCATCTGAACGGCAATGGGAAGGGTTTTAATTATTTTGACAAGAATTATTTGATGGACTTTTGGTTACGGAGAATATGCAAAACAACAGAAATGACTAACAACAGACAACTCTTCTGAGGAATTTTGTTCTGAAGGGTAGTAAAAATTGGACTATTATTAGGTGGAGTAACTTGGAGGGGTCAAGGAAGCTTTGTGATTGTTTTTAAGCAAGGAGATATTAAAGCATGTAGTAGGAACAAAATAAATATTTCCAGTGATAAACATATGAATTAGATGCCCAGGTTAGGTGACAGGAGCAATCCACATCACATCTGTCATTTTTATTGGGATAACTAGAAACAGTCTACCATGAATAACAATATATGAAGGTGAAATGAACTCAGAGAGGTTCAGCTTAAAGCTAGAATATGTTAAATGTCTGTGAAATAATGTTATCTGTTTAATCATTTAATATATACTTGACAGACACTTGCTAAATCCTTCCTTTCATTAAAGATATAGCTGTCCAACACCAAGCACCATGCTAAAACAGGGATGGAAGAATGCTGGCTAGGGTGTTTCCCCCTCGACCCCCCACATAAATGATAAATGATAGATAAGCATTGAGGAGTTGGTTCTACTGGTGATATCATTTACGAAGATTTCCTTCAACTGGAAGTATATTCCAGTGCACCAGAACCGAGCTGCTCTTGAGGTGCAAGTTTTGGATATGTGTAGATTTATATTTTCCTTCTTGATTGAGATATTCAAAGATATCCAAAGGGACAGAAAGGGACTTTCCAAAATATAAAAAGAATATTGGATTAGAGGACCAAGCTCCTCAATTTACTGTCGAAAATAAATTTCTGCTTTCATAGGATTTGTATGTGTTTTGTTGAAAGAAAACTCTGGCTCTTTTAGGAATGAAAAGTAAACTCTGTGTATATGTGGTGATGAACACTAAGGCCACACTTTAAAGAGTAAGTGGAGTTAGGGAGAGATACCTGGGCAAGAAGATAGACTTTTATTATTTATGGCAAAAATGTCTTAACTGTTCTGTGAGTTTTCAACTCATTTTTATTGTGCATCCCATTAATCAATAGTGAATCAAAAACCTATCTCCCCAAGGTCTTCATTTTATAAAGCATTTAGTTTGAAGGAAATTAGAGAAATTTCTAATTAATTAGATGAAGCTGACGTTAAGTCAATTGATTGGGAACAATCCACAGATTTAAAATCACTCATTCATGCATTTAAAGATTAAAATGCTGCTTGAATTAGTTTGATTTTTTTCTGAAGAATCACTTTATGATCAGAATGTGAGACTCAATTTGACAATCAAATTACATAAATATCATTTGGTGGTTTGCAAAGTGAAGTTTAAATTCTCTTCCTTCTTTATCCTCTGGTAAATAGAAGCATATTTATCACTGATTTTGCTTATTTGCTTAGTCCTCTTTGGGACTTCAGTTCAGTTGCTCAGTCATGTCCAACTCTTTGAGACCCCATGAATTGCAGCATGCCAGGCTTCCCTATCCATCACCAACTCCTGGAGTTCACCCAAACTCATGTCCATCAAGTCGGTGATGCCATCCAGCCATCTCATCCTGTGTCATCCCCTTCTCCTCCTGCCCCCAATCCCTCCCAGCATCAGAGTCTTTTCTAATGAGTCAACTCTTCGCATGAGGTGACCCAAGTATTGGAGTTTCAGCTTTAGCATCAGTCCTTCCAAGGAACACCCAGGACTGATCTCCTTTAGGATGGACTGGTTGGATCTCCTTGCAGTCCAAGGGACTCTCAAGAGTCTTCTCCAACACCACAGTTCAAAAACATCAGTTCTTCAGTGCTTAACTTTCTTCACAGTCCAACTCTCACACCATACATGACTACTGGAAAAACCATAGCCTTGACTAGATGGACCTTTGTTGGTAAAGTAATGTCTCTGCTTTTCAATATGCTATCTAGGTTGGTCATAACTTTCCTTCCAAGGAGTAAGCGTCTTTTAATTTCATGGCTGCAGTCACCATCTGCAGTGATTTTGGAGCCTAAAAAAAATAAAGTCTGACACTGTTTCCCCATCTATTTCCCATGAAATGATTTATGCCAACTCTAAATAGAAAGTGAAAGTCGCTCAGTCGTGTCTGACTCTTTGTGACCCCATGGAATAGTCTATGGAGTTCTCCAGGCCAGAATACTGGAGTGGGTAATCTTCCCAACCCAGGGATCAAACCCAGGTCTCCCATACTACAGACAGATTATTTACCAGTTGAGCCACCAGGGAAGCCTTTCTAAAATAGAGGAGTACATCTAGTAGGATGGCCTATTGTATTTTTTGAATTGTATTACATACATTATAATGTAAAACAGAGCTGTCCATTAGAACTTTCTTTAATGAGGTAACCATTTTCTAATTTGCACTGCCCATTATGGTCATCTATTGGGCACTTAAAAGTTGATTACTATTACGGAGAAGATGAATCTTCAAAAATTTATTTAATTTTAATTAATTTAAAGATCCATATGAGGCTGACTACCACTAAATATATGTTTTAGAAAACTTTCTCATACTCAGGCATACGTAAACTATTTTATTTAAATGTAATATTTTTATCAAAAATCTTTCTAATAAAGAATTGTTTTGTTTCTTTTTTAGCTTGTTTTTGGAAATATTGTGTCTAAACTTTTTGCTCTGGATGCAAAAAAGGATAAGAATATTAGAAAAAGTTATATATCTACCCACTCTACTGTTTAAAGATCAAATCTATTTCAAGCATAAAAAAACAGTGGCAAAGTTTATACAGCTTGTTACATGCTTAAAGTTTATGTTGTGGATTGCAGTGACAAATTAGTTGTACTTGAATGGCATGGACTATAAGAACGACTCTGTAGAGCTAAAGTGAGAGTGCTGTACCTCTTGTATGCTTTCCATAAATTCATTGTCTACATATCATTTTGTTCAGTGATGGATGACTAAGCTGTTGAGCTATCAATTAAAAACATTTAAAAATTGCTTTGAAAATTAAATTATATTGTCTGAATCTATGTGGGAAATATGTATCTTTGTTCTTTCTCTTTTTTTGTGATTCTTCTGGCTGCTATCTCTTTTCTGTTCATTAGGATAATTGTCAATAAGACTCCTACTACCAAATGAATGCATTACTAGGGAGCAGAAGTCTTATTTATCAGACTCTAGGAAAAAGTAGTACTAGGTGTTTGAGAGAGAGAGATTAAGAAAATTTTCTTACATAACAATTTGCCTTTGGGCCCCTTACTTCTTATCTCTGCCTTCACCACAGTATCAGAAATTGAGACTTTTAGCATGTCTGTGAGAGACTAGATTCAGTGTACTAAAAACATCAAACAAAGCATAAAAACTCTTTGAGTTTTTTTTTTCATTCATTTCTTTCTCATATCTTCACATTAAACTGCTCTTACTTATGTCTGAACAAACTTATTTAATCAATTCAAGGCTGGGAATCCAACTTTACTTTTATTTGCCACCTGTGGTGACACCGAAACATTGTCAAAGGAAGTTTGTAATTAACAAATATCAATGGTAGACTATCAGTGGCCAGATAGTCTATGGGCACTCCCTTATACCACAGCACAGGGGAAATGTAGTTCATCTACATAGGCTAATTGTGTGGGTCTTAACAATAAAACTGTCTCATGACCTAGAATGAGCGAAATTAAGTGAAAAACAATTAAAAAATTCATAAATCAGACCAAGTTGAGTAATATACCTGTAGTGCTTTAAATAAACTTGTTAGGAGCCATTTGAATGTACATAAATATACAATTGCTTAATAATGCCTGAATGTTTCTCACATATTTATATCTACTGTGAACACAAGCATGATATTATTGTAAACAAAGATAAAATGCCTGTTTTCATCATCTCATGTTTATTAACTTTGGTGAGTTGAATGATATTTAAGCATTTTTAAACTTTTTTTGATGTTATTTAAAAAGTTTCTGATACTTTTTCCTTTTAGAGAAAGTTATTAATAGTTTTCTATAATTTGTTATTTTTAAAAATTTGCCTTAAGAAGTTTAATTCCCTAACAATATCTGTAAAGTAAAGGTAGAATTCCCTAGATATTTTTTGTTTTTGTAGTCAGCAATTAACATCCCCATGAAAAATTAGTTATGTAATCAACACCAAAATTCAGAAATCTCTATTCACTTCTCCATGAAGCCTCACACATGAACAAAGAGGAAGAAAACGTAATCTATTTCTTTGAAACTAGATGAAAAGTCCCTTCAAGCTGGTAACTTTCAATGACATATAGCTAGATTTAGTAACACACAATACATTATACAAATTGATGAGATGACTTGTCATATTAAGAGAAATTATGACTTAATTTCCTGATATGTTAAACAGATATCTTATTTTAAACTAGAATACCGCTCACGATTGTTCTACGTTATATAAAGTAGCTGTAGAAGTTAAAATATGAAATCAAATAGTTAGAAATAGAGAAAACACTTTTCTTTTTCTCTTCATGTAAGTCTGGTGTATATGCTATGAGACAGATGCATTACACATTAGAACAAAGAGTAAATCAATATATTTTGACTTCTTACTTTAGTTAAAATGGAAGCCCATAAGCATAATTTTGAATTTAAAAATTAAAGAAGATAGGAAATCAGTTTGTTTAATCCAACTTTAAATCTTTACCATGAGAAATTTTTAGGGACGCTAGGTTTTAATACCTTTTGTCAAAGCATGAAGCAGCAGGACCCAGTTGGATTGGAATAGAGTGGAGTGTTAATCACTCAGTCATGTCCAACTCTTTGTGACCCCATGGACTGTAGCCTGCCAGTCTCCTCTGTCCATGGAATTCTCCAGGCAAGAATACTGGAGTGGGTAGCCATTCCCTTCTCCAGGAGATCTTCCTGACCCAGGGATGAAAGCCAGGTCTTCTGCATTGCAGGCGAGTCTGACAAATAACCAAATGAAAGAAAAATGAAAGAGTTGCTAAGGAATAGGATACATTTCTATAAATATCACAAAGTTGGGCAAGACAAATTATAACTTAAATAATTCTTTCAAATAGTAAGTCCTGCAGGTTCTTTGTCTGTGTGCCACTGCTAAATTTCTAATGCAAGAGTATGAACAGAAAACAAAGAATCTGTGAGCTTTCTCAAAATTTACTCTTCTTTGCTAAAGTTCCTCTATTACAATTCAAAGAATAATTCATTTTCAGTTTTTTTTCCCTAAATTAAATCTTTCCTAAAGGTTTTCAGCAGTTAGAAAATTTCTCCCCTAAAGAAACTACATACAGGGACTTCCCTGGTGGTCCGGTGGTTAAGAGTCTGCCTGCCAATGCAGGGGACCTGGGTTCAATCCCGGCCCGGGAAGATTCCACATGCCCGTGCGCCACAATTACTAGCCACGGCCCCTAGAGCCCCTGCTCAACGATAAGAGAAGTCACAGCAATGGGAAGCCCCCGCGTCATAACTAGAGAAAGCCCGGGTGCAGCAACAAAGACCCAGCATGGCCAAAAATAAATAAAGAAATTATTTAAAAAAAAAAAAAAGAAACTACATACAAAATTAACTTTGTGTACAATGCTAACTATATATGCTCATTTCTGTGTTTGAGTTTATTTTATTCTTTGGATGGTATGTTGATTTATTTTTAGTTAAGATCAACAACTACTCACTTCTCTCCTCTTCTTCCAGTATAACTGAACCTTCTCATTACACTCTTCCTTTTTAGCTAAAATAAACCTTGCTCTACTGGTCAGACTTTTTTTTTTTCTCACATATCAAGTCTGCTTGACAGTGATTACTAGAGTTTAAAGAAGTGTTAGAGGCTTTTGAAACTTCTGCTAATTTATGCTAAATCTCTTGTTCAAGTGATAAATTCTCTGTATGTTTTTAAAGCATATACAATGCGCAGTGGACTTATGCACTTAAATTACAGAAACAATGCAGTTTTTGCTGAGGACGGCTTCCAGAATACCCAACCTTGTGCTTTCATAGGAGAATTAAAAGTAATTTGAATCATTTTAAAGAAATCATTCTCAAATATATTATACTCTTCAATGCTTTATTAAACACAATATATGAAACAGATTAAATGGATTCATAGATGGGTGGTTAACATTAAGAAGACTGCTTATTGTAACGTGCTAAAATGTCCTGTGCTTCAATTAGGTAAATTGAACTGGCCCCAAGAGCTCTGGTGGTTTCCTATTTGACTTCCCCCACAATTTCATCTATTATTTCTGTAAATAGCTCTCTTAATCAGCCACTGCTACTTTTAATTAACTGTAAGTTATAACTTAGAGAAATGGAAAGTTGTTAGGGGACACGAGATAGCCAGACTTGGCAAATGAATAATATTCTTCGATTCCTGATTCTAAGTCAGTGTGCTCTGACGTGGAGTGTTTCTCAATTTATTGGGAGAATAAAATTTATGGGCTTAATTACTGCTGTTTTTTTCTTGCTCAGAGAGTTTTTCTCTTATATCTGGAACTGGGATTGTGTTTTATTTGGTTGAACCGAATTGAAATTTGAATGTAAAAGAAGTCTAATTTCATAATCATTACCCAAGAGGCTCACAGACAAAAGATAAGAGAGGAGTAAAAGTCTTCAAGAGAAAATACACAGCATCGTCTTTCCTTGTTCCCCAGTGATGATCAAATGGATTGTAAATCAGTCAGTCTTTAGTTATTATTCCTCAATTTGATATATGTAAATGGTAAAAGCACACAGAAAGCATTTCACTGTATTGTGTTTCTTAGAAAAGTAATGTTTGGGGTATAGTAACCATTCATGAATAACTATAATATATATATTTAAAATATCCATGCATTGAAATTATCTGTACAATTTAATTGAAGTTATAATAATACTGTGATGTGATGAACAGAAGTTCAAGCTCTGGAAAGGATGACAGAAGTTTCCTTAGAAGTTTAATCATTAAGGAGTGTGAAGAACTTCACCAAAATATCTTCCATGTTTCTGTGACATTCACCCAAGGAAGTTGTGTCTGCAAAAATGAAAGTTGAAAATGTTACAGCTAATGAGACCTCTGCATAAGGGGAAATTCATCAACTTGAATTGAGAAGAGCTAAAACTTTAATTACATGAAGTTTCATCATAGCTTTGATTTAAGTGCCATGTCTTTTATTGCAGAGACAATAATGCAAAATGATAATTTCAGATAAAAATTTATTAAAAAGTGTATTTTAAATCTAACAGGTGGGTGTTTATGCTGAAACCACACCTCCTTTCTTCTCCTACCTCTATTTCTTTTGAGTTTCCAATCTTAGGTCAAAAGATGTTGCCGTTACAAGGGAAAGATAAATAAAATTTGATTACTACTTTCTGTTTATTGTTAGCATGTTGATAACTGTATATTTTGCTCTTTTTCAGGGATCCAAATATATGCTGGTATTTAAATATAATATTTCTGTTATTTGAGAGGTATGTTGCTTTATCAGAATGATAGTGTGTCAATATTGTTCTAAAATAAAAATTGTCAGTATAAAGCAACAACATGTGTTTTACATTTTTAAAAGTCTTAAGGCACTGTGGCAGCAAGGGGTAACACAATTAATGATCATATTGACCACATTTCATTAAGTTGGTATCCTGTTTCAACAGCAGAGACCTAAAACTTTGCTAACTGCAGCTAGAGAAGCTACAATGCCTTACCACTCTGAATTTGAGTTGCTTAGAACTGAAACCTATTAAAAACTCAAAACTTTGGTCCAATATATTAACAATTTGAGGAGGACATTGTGTAAAAAGCAGATTAGCATCCTTTCCAAAATGTGTATCAGGAAGAGACAAACATTTATTCTGGAAACTATGTAACACACAGCAGCTGTATCTAGACTTGACCTCAAACCAAGAAAAACTTCCATGTTAGTACCAGTTTCATTATTAGTGTGAAGACTTACAGTGAAACCCAGAAGGTGAAAACCCACAAATAAAACTGCCCCAAAAGAGTGTATATCAGCTCCCACAGAAGTGAAACAAAGGTTTTATAAAGTCTGAGATACTATTTCTGTTTGTTTAAGAGATGGATAATCAGTGAAGTCAGCAATAACAATTTAGCACACAGATCTTATGGGCTATGAAGAGAATGTTGGCTTACAAGTCCAGAGGCTGGGACCTGGAGTTTGCTTTGTCCAAAAGTGTGTAAAATTTTGGGCAAATCAGATTCTTCTCAAAACCTGTGTTCTCATTCATTTACAAAGATGATTTAGGTTGAAGGGAAACTTTATATTCTTGAATCTCAAATGATTTCATTGCATGATTATGTGAAAATTATTTAATTATTCCTGTTATTTATTAAATGATTCACATATTACATCTTCTGTTTAATTCAAAAGAATATTGTGACAATAAGGAAATAACACAGCAAAAATAATTTTGAAAAGTTAAATGGAAATTAAAAACATATTTTGATAGCCTTTATTATTCTTAAAATATAAAAACATGAAATTTTACATGAGGAAGTAAAAAAATGTCTGAGAAATCTTAGTGATAATGGCAGGAAGTAAAGAATAGAAACAATGGTTGGGCAGGTGAACCCACAATGATTGAAGAAAGGGAAAGAGAAAAATGTATGATGTTAAACTCTTTTCTCAACATATTTTTATGATGTTGCTATCTTTAGGTTTTAATAATAAGGACTGTTTTGAGGATCTTCCCTAACCAGGGATTGAACCTGAGTCTCCTGCATTGCAGGCAGATTCATTACCAACTAGGGAACCCCTTGATGCTCTATAAAATCTATTAAGTAAAGGACATAATATATTAATTTGGATTTCACATAGCAATGATTCAGAAAACATTAATTCAACTCCCTTTTCATAGTTTAATAACTCTCTGGAGTTTTTATAGTCTAAAACATATATAAAATTTATAGGAAAAATGAACTTCTTATATGATTTTTATGTCATACATGTGTTTTGGTTAAATTCAGAAATATTAAAATGGGTGATAACCCAGAGTTGCAAAGGTGATGGGATATATGTGGAAACCAACTGAATTTAATTATTTAATCTCAGTGTCATAATGTTCTCAATACATCAAGAAACTGCCGGGTTGTGGCCCCGATTTCTAGGAGTTACTTAACTTTTAATAGCAATTAGTTCTTACTCAAATATAATGTGGTGATTTTTTTTAACATCCCTGAAGAGTAACCATTCTTAGCATATCTCTAGAAATAAAAAAAAACTCAACCTGAGTTTTGAAGATGGTGCTGCTCAAAAGGCAGTGTCATTGGTTATTTTCATTAAGTCCTCCTGTAGTTATGGACATTCAGTAACCTCGCCACTTCACTGACCAATGATTCCATAGAGGGAAAAATTATTTTAATTGCCATTCTGTGAATGAGATAGTTGAGGTAAAATACTGATTTTTCATTGTGGTTGAGAGTATTTGATGAGGAGGCAAAACAGCATGACAAATTAAGAGGGTCAAGGCTAATGTGGTGCTTCTGGGCCTCTTCATCATTGATCTGAGGATTATCTTGAGAAAAGCAAAAAGCAGAGTTTTCTCTCTGTAGTCTGAAATTGTCAAAACAGTTCTGAGCTGTCTTAATATTTTTGGGAGAAAGGATACACCCTCTCTGTAAGCCTTATTGGGAGTGCCTAGATTGTGTGTCCAAAAAATATTTACTGTTTAAAACATATAATATGTATAATTAAATACATTTAAAATATAAGCTAATGATTTAAGCTTTCTGGAATTGAATTCTACTTGTATCATTGAGTTAATAAATATAAGCTTTCCACTTACTTGTACAATAATAATAATTATTATTGAGTACTTAATTATGTCTGGCACAAGTCTAAGTGCTTCAGTTCGGTTCAGTTCAGTTGCTCAGTTGTGTCTGACTCTTTGTGACCCCATGAATTGCAGCACACCAGGCCTCCCTGTCCACCACCTACTCCTGGAGTTCACTCAGAGTCACGTCCATTGAGTCAGTGATGCCATCCAGCCATCTTAATGTATACCAATTCATTTTTCCTCAGGACAACACAATGTGGTTGAAATTATTATTATTCTCATTTTATGAAGAGGATTTCAGAATTTAAGCAAGTTGGCACAGCTAATAGATAGATGATCCAGGATATGACCCACAAAACCAGACCTGTCCACCTGGTATTTTACCGCTTATACTGTACTACTTTTCAAGATATTGGAATAGTAATAGTACTTACTTTGTGGAACATGATGAGTAAATAAAACTAAGTATAGGGCTCAGCATAGAGTTAATTTTCAGAGCTGTAATATAAGCTCTTATTACTTGCACATATTGTGTGTCTAATACAATTTAGAATTAGTACAGGCATCTAATTTAATCTTCACAACACCCTTAATGTTATTATCTAAATGTACAAGCTGCAGAGAAATAAGTTATCTTGATGGAAATGAGATAATGAATGACAGAACCAGGATTTGGATTACATGTCCTGATTTCATGCCTGATACCCTTTCTGCTATATCATTTTCTCTCCTGGTTCATGATGATAATTGGGTAGTTTAGTTATGAGCAACAAGATGGTGAATATCACCAGCATGTGTCTTCTTAATAATAGAGGGATTGCTACATGTGTATTTATATTTATGAAAATGATTTATTGATAATTATAACTTTAATCTTTGTTTGCAAATTAATATTCAATATGCAAGTTTGTGAGAATAAGTCTTTTTAGGGCAAAGTAGATCTAGGCATTGTTTTTTAATGTCATTTAAATTATTTAACATCAATATACTAATCAAGTATAGAAATGTTTGAAAAACTGAGTTTATAAGCCAAGAGATCCAAAGTGGGATTTATAAACCAAGATGGATCAATTAGCCCACTGTGAAATATTAATCAAAGCCTGCAGGTATTGTTATTTCTTTGAATTTTACTCACCATAGGAATACATTAGCCTCTGGAATTTGAAAGCCGGTTTCTTCCAATCCGATCCACAGGGATACCAAATCGCTTTTTTGGATGATCTACTACTTTCCTGAAATAAACCAAAAATAACATATTTAAGCTAACGTTCAATTAGTTTTGTTCTTTTATTTCCCGCAGATCTGGAGGCTTCTTCTGGAGTAGGAATGACTAGTAGTTCTTATTCATCAGCACCCAGTATGTGTCAGACACTATCTCTTATCTTTTGGACATCTGTTGAAGTAGGTATGCCCACTTCCACTTTACATCTGAGGACACTGAGCCTTAGAGAAATTAAACGACTTATCCAAAATCAAATAGCCAGATGAACAAGATCTTACTAGCATACCAATCTGATAAGTGCTTAGTTTGGGTAAGTCCTTTTCCCCTCTTCAGATTTTGGTGTGTTCCTCTGCCACTTGAGGGAGGCTTCACCAGGTCAGTGGTTTTCCCTAACCTCTTCCTTACAATGGTTTTCCTGGGGAAGGAGGGTGGTGGAAGAGGAACAGATGCTGAAGCAAGACTGGATATGGAATAAGTGTGCCCCTCAGGTCTTCACTCAGATTTTACCTAGAGAAGCTTTGTGTGTGATAGTCTATATTTGTAATATATGTTCAAATATTGTTTGAGGAAAAAAAAAACTTCATTATTAAAGTTAAAAAATTCTACAAGAGGCCTTACAATTTGTGTGTTTTAGGAATTATCTCTTTAAAAAGACACATTTTAATTTGATTTGTTATTGCTTACTTAGTTCTATCAAGTCAAAATGCTAACAGGAAAGGTCCCAGAGCTGTGAATGCATAACTTTTACTAGCCTTGGATTTTAAAGAAGTTTTTATCTTCTTAAGAAAGATAGAAATAGGGAGAAACTAAGAAAGCCATGTAAGTAAGTGACTTGTCTCACAGCCGAGGGGAATTGACTTAAGAGATTTGTTGGACTTTTTATTGACATAATATGCATACAGAAAATAGGATATTTTGTAAGTGAACAATATGAGATATATACAGATTATAAACACAATTACTACCCAGATCAAGAAATAGAACATTACCAGCAATCAAATATTTTTGAATAGGTGAAGGTGAAGGTGAAGTCGCTCAGTCGTGTCCGACTCTTTGCGACCCCATGGACTGTAACCTATTAGGCTTCTCCATCCATGGGATTCTCCAGGCAAAATACTGGAGTGGGTTGCCATTTCCTTCTCCAATGGTTTTCCTGGGGAAAGAGTTTATTTGAATAGGAAAGAGTCTTAAAGTTAATTCCTGCACCAAACGTAAGAATATCAACTCCAATTTTTGATCAGCGATGATACAGCTTATCACTTGAAAATCTCAATGAGGAAGATCTAATTGCCTCTCAAGACAACTTTGCCAATATTCAACAGCTTAAAGACCTTCAAGATTTGTTTCAGAGCATTTTCAACAGTTTTTTTGTTTGTTTGTTTTTCTTTTCTACTTACTTGCATTATATTGTCAGTATTGACTACATAATTTAAACACTAAAACTACATCATCTACAAAGGCTTTCCAGGTGGAAAAGTGGTAGAGAATTCAAATGCCAGTCTAAGAGATGCAAGAGAGGTGAGTTCAATCCCTGGGTTGGGAAGATCCCCTGGAGGAGGAAATGCCAACCCACTCCAGTATTCTTGCCTGGAAAATCCCATGGACAGAGGAGCCTGGCAGGCTGCAGTCAATGGCGTCTCAAAGAGTCAGACACAACTGAGTGACTGAATAAGACAATATACTGCACTTCTGACCTAAAGAGTTGTAAGATAATACATAAATTTGTGGGTTTTTAAACCCAGGTGTTTGTGTTAATTCATTACCACAGCAATAAAAAACTGAATATGTTTGTTTGTATGATTTAGGGTTGATGTCTGAGTGTATTACAGCTAATACCTAAAAACATGAAGCATATGTGATTTTTATCCCTTGAGTCCTCAAATTCCTTCATGAACAACTCCCATTATAACTCCAGGGAAGAGATAATGTAGAAGCCATCCTGGGATAGAGAAGAATGCTCTGGAGGAGTCCCAGACGACAGAGGAGGAAGTGAGAAACCAGCACTTCCAGGTGCTTCAAGGACTGATGGGAAGAGAGAGGAAATGGCAGCTTGGAAAAGAGTAGTGGCCCACACGTGAACTGACCTCTGAAAGCTTCTGTGGAGTGGATCGTGTCACCAGAAATAATCCTTTTATGTTTTAGAGAAGTGTGATGGTTTCAGGGCTTCCCAGGTGGCTCAGTGGTAAAGAATCTGCCTGTCAGTGCAGAAGATGCAAGAGGGGTGGGTTCGATCCTGGGTGGGGAAGATCCCCTGGAGTTGGAAATGGCAACACACTCCAGTATTCTTGCCTGAGAATTCCATGGACAGAGGAGCCTGGCGAGCTAAAGTCCATGGGGCCGCAGAGTCAGACACGAGTGATCACAGCATAGCACAACGCAACAGCATGATGGTTTGGTTTCAGGCATTATTAGAAATTAGACCAGAACATGTATGGGTCCATATTACCGATATATACTTTCAAAAGTGAAAGTAAAATAAACGAAAATAGCATTTTTTTCTTTCCGTACTACAGTTAATCTACTTTTCCTGCTCAAGTAGATGGGAGGGTGCTACAGGCTTTCCTGGTGGCTCAGACAGTAAAGAGTCTGCCTGCAATGCAGGAGACCCAGGTTTGATCCCTAGGTCAGGAAGATTCCCTGGAGAAGGAAATGGCTACCCACTCCAGTATTCTTGCCTGGAAAATTGTACGGAAGGAGGACCTTGGAGAATTACACCCCAAAGGGTCACAAAGAGACACTACTGAGCGACTAAAACACACAATGGTGTGATAAAAAAAAAATAAACTCTTTCTCCTTCCATCTTCCCTCATTCCCTGTTCTTTCCTTCCCTTTTCCCCAGATTTGATCCAAAAAGTATTTGAAATCAGGAGATATTGACTTGTGTTCTATTTATTTCTTCTACTTACCAAAAATGAGAATAGCTAGGTCAAATAATTTCTATATACTTTTCTATCAATTCAGAAGGAAAATGACAAGCTAACATTTATCTTAACATTTTTGCTGATATGAAATATATATAACAATACTACACTCTTCAGCACATACACTGACATGAATACAGAGTGTGTGAAACTTAAATGCTAACACAGAAAAATATTCTTAAGATCAAAAGGGAAAACCATACTTTCTAACTATCTAGTCCCTCTTGTGACAAAAAATGGAATGACATGGCTTATATATTCATTAAAAACAGTCCATCTTTTCCATTCTAAAATATTCTGAAAGTAGTTTAAGTATACAGAATATAGAGCAAAATAATATAATGAGGATGGATTATTTTAAATATAACTTTAAACTTCACAATAAAATATAGACAGCCTGTCATTTATATTCTTTGATAATTCAATTTCTAAAGATGTTCACCATTCTAAAACAACTGTTGGAAAGCTTGTATTTATACTTTTTGTTTAGAATCACACATATCCAAGAGTCTATAAATTTATCTATGTTCAGTTTTAAAAAATAAAACAAACATCCTTATTGATAGCACCAAATTAAGAAATAAAATATTACCATTACTTAGAAGTCCTCAGTGTTCTTCCTCCCAAATTGATTGCCCCCCATAACTTGGTCATAGAGGTAATCTGAAGGATAAATTCTTATCTAATAGTTCCCTTGATTTTCTTTATAATCTGTATGTATTCTTCAAAATTCTCTTGGTTCAGATGGTTCTAGAATTTTATTTGAAAGAAATGATGCGTGAATTATTCTTGACTTCTTTCAAAAAATGTGTTTCATGTTTTCAGATTTGTCTATGTTGACTTGTGTAGATATAGTTCTTTTATGGTCACTGTTGTATAGTATTTCATTGTATGGATAATGAATATGCAACAGCTTATTAACACATTTTACTGATAGTAATTTGAGATATTTCCTTTTTTGTTATTATTGTTATGTACTGTTCAGATAATTTTTTTCATTTACATGCCTACAATGCACATTTGAGCATTTCTCTATAGTAAATTTTTAGTAGAATTGCTAGCTATTCTTATACTTAATTTTATTACATAATGCCATATTGTTTTTCAAAATGGTACCTATTTACACACCAGAAAGCAGTGTATGACAATTTCTATTGTTTCAAATCTATGCCAACCTTTGCACTGTGGACTTTTAATTTTATCAGTAAATTTATATCTGTAATTATTGATGAAGTTATACTGTAATTTTCTTTTCTTCTCTTTTTACTTACTTTACTCTTACTCTTTTACATACATGGTTTTGGTGTCCAAATAATGCTATTCTCAAGAAATGAATTGAGAACTATACCTTCTTTCTTAGGTATTATTTTGTTATTTATTTAATTTTTTCATGCTCTGAAACTATGATCTGTATGATAACCAAGCCTTTAAAAATGTTAAGGCTTATTTTGTGAACTTATTTAATTTTAACAGTTACTTATTTAATTTTAACTTATTTAATTTTAACAGATATTTAATTTTAACAGTTGTTTCATGTGAACTTAATCATTTTTTCTCACCAATTGTAGAATACACAACAACTTTTATTGATTCTGCTTAAAGTTTTGAGTTTCAAAGAAAAGAACTTAGGAATTAAGTTTAGTGTGGAGCGTGTTCTCACAAAACAACCATTTGCCGCTACATCTTAAAAGGACAATAAAATATCTGGACTCTTTCAAGAAGGGCATATAGCTCCACCAACATTGAGTAACAGCAAAAAGGGAAAATACAGTAATGGCTAACAGAGGATGCTCATTTAAATAGTTCAGTAATTGGGGACTTCCCTGGCAGTCCAGTGGTTAAGACTCCAAGGTTCCACTTAGCTCCCTGGTGGGAGAACTAAGACCCTGCATGCTGTGTGGTGTGGCCAAATAAATAGTTCAATAGTTTAAATTAATAAAACACAGAATTAAATATGTATACTTTGAAGTTTAGGTGCATATAGTAGCCATGCTCCAAGATAAACTCCCATAATTCTACTATAATGCAGTCTCCTTCCACACTGAACAAGACGAACCTCTGTCATCAATAGCATATTGTGGAAATGATTTCTAGAGCTAAGTAATGAAAGATGCTGCAGCTTCTGCCTTGCTTTGTTGGATCTCTCACTCCAGGGGAAATCACTTGCCATTTTCTAAGGCCATCCTACAGTCCTTTAGAGAGGGTTACATGACAAGGAGCTAAGGCTTCCTGCCAAGAGCTAGCAAGGGCCTGAGACTTCCTGCCATTAGCCTTGTGAGGGGCCATTTTGGAAATGGATATCCCCAGACCCCATGCAGCCTTCAGATTATTGCAATCCTGGTCAGCTTCTTCACTGTAACCTTGGGACAGACCCTGAGCCAGAATCACTCAGGCAAACTTTTCCTAGATTTGTGATGCACAAAAACCGAGTAAGAACATAAATGTGCATTATTGTCTTGCTGCTGCTGCTCAGTCACTGAGTCATGTCCAACTCTCTGACCCCATGGACTGTAGCCACCAGGTTCCTCTGTCCATGGGATTCCCTAGGCAAGAATACTGGAGTGGGTTGCCATTTCCTTATTGTCTTAAGCTGCTGTATTTGGGTAACTTGCTTGCATAGCAATAGATACCTAATACAGTAAGACTCAACGGCTGTGGGATTCCACAAGAGAAGAGATCATAGCCAAAACTGAGGGTTCCAAGAGGAATTTATAGAACCTATGAAAACAATGAAACAAACGGTGACCCCTGAGTCCTGCAATCTTGTTTATCACAATTTAAAATTATAGAATTAATAAATGACAGAGGAAGTTAGATATAAATAAAAGAGCTTAGAAAAACTAATATATGAGACAGACTCAGACTAATATGAAGGAGACTCAGCAAGGGCCTGTAAAAAATAAGAATGAATGAAAGATTAACTTTTAAATAGACTTTTAAGTTTAAAAGAGACAATTAGGCTTTCAAATTCAAATTCCAGAATGTTCTGATGAAAGACCACACAAGTCTGAGTCATGATGTAATTTTTTAGGGAACAATACATAATGCCCCCCCTTTTTTTTCTGAGTACATCTTTAGACACAAAGTAGAAATGATATAAATGATCAATGCATAGAAATCAAAACGTCGTTTTGTTTAAGCTGAATGTAGAATAAGACTTCAATTTGCATTTAAATGACTTTCCTACATTTCCTCTGAGGATTAGACAAATTTACACAATTAGTCCTAATTATCGTATAAAAACAAGAAGAAAGAGGATGAGCTGAACATGCTCAACTCTTCCTCACAAATTAACCTGTCTGTGCATGATTACTTCTCCTTGGGGAAAGAATGAATAAAGGATTAATGCTTGGGGTCAGTATTTTTCTAACTGGAGTTCCTCTACTTGGAAACATGAGGCTGGAAAATATGACTTAACAAATGGGATACGTTTGGAATGATGAAAGAAACGGCTACTTCATTAGCACACAGTTGACTTACGACTTTTGGAGTTCTACCTCAAAAGTGGTAATTCAATCTTAAGTAGATTCTATTAAATTTTTGATGATGGTGCTGACTAGGCATAATGTCAGCTTCTGAAATATTATCCCCCAAACAGGCCCTATTAACAGGCATTTAGAAACAAACCAAAAGCTCTGGAATTAAATAGCGAGATTTAAAGGGTTCCAAATCAGACATGCCTGATTTGGAAGCTACTGTAGATCTGTAGGACTAGGCGGAAAGGATTTTCGTTTACTTGGCTCATGAGCCTCTTTTAGGGACTAATGACACTTGGAATTTCTATCCAGGAAATGAATTTACACAAAAATGTCTTCTATAATTTTCTTTTGTGAGGAGTGGATAATGTACATTTCAAAACCCATATACGGAATTAAGCATTATCCCTTTTGGGGGAAAGTTTTAAACCATCATGCGTGAGTTAGGTTAGGAGTAAAAGGTAAAGGAACTGTTTCTTTTCATGGATCTGAGTTGGGGTGTAAGAAGCAAGCAATAAAGAACAATTATTGGGAAAAATGGCCCAAGATCAATGATCAAGGGCATTTCTTATAGAACAGACAGACTTCTGAATATCAAGAAGGAAACATGAAAATAGGGCAGCACATTCTGAGTTCTTTCTCTGTGTTCTTCACCATGGAAAACTATCTGCTTTAGACATTAACAATTAAAAGCTGGAAAGCAGGAAAAAATCATGGAGTAACTGGATTGGCATTAGTCTGCGACATTGTTTTACAGTGAATTAAAAAGGTGAAATCTTAGGATTGTTCACCTTTAATCTTTGGTCAAGAAGAGCAACTGTGTCTGAAAGATTGAGGTTGGAATTGCATTCTCAATTTAATTTAAACTTTATGTCTGTCTTAGGATAGAAACATATATATCCTTGGTACAGTTTTTCCAAAATGATTTATTTAATGTAGTCATTCTAAGTGAATCTCACTTTTTCTGGCCTTGGACAAGTGCCTTATTCACAGATAATTTAATTTCTTTATCATAAGCAGCTTATTTCTCTAGAAAGTCATTGGACTTGAGGTTCAAGAACCTGGTATTCTAGCTAGATTATAGCCAGGAAGTCATTTTATATCTGTGAAAATATACCAATAAAAAGGGGATAATATTTTCCCAGGGTGTTAGGAATTTTAAAAACCCAGTGTATTGGAATGTTAAAATGGGATTCTTTCTGTCACAATTTTGGCTGTAGCCCAGAAAAACTGAGGGGGAATAAAGGATCGTATTTCCTCTTGCATTCCAAAGTAGGGTGTTAGAGTTATGCAGTATTTGTAAAGAAGGTTGCTATAAACTATTTTTCCAAACTTAAACCAAAAAAACAAAAAAAGAGAGAGATACTGAATAGGTAAATAAGGAGAATTTCTCTGGAGCAAGTTATTGGAGAACAGGGACATTTCCCTCTTTTTTCATATGGAGAAAGGGCTTCAAGAAAATCTTGTTTCTCAGTCAGTCTCTATGCTTTGGCAGAGGAACCTGGGGGGCTGCAGTTCATGGGTACGAAAAACAGTTGGACAAGACCGAGCAGCTAAAAACAACAAATACCCTTTAAAGCAGGGTAGACCTAATAGAACAGACTATGAAATCTAAAGGGCAGGAAGCTGTGAGAATTGGCTCAGTTCCAGAGTGAAGAGATGGTTACATAAGCAACAGCTTTCCTTTCAGTGGCCAGAGTCAAGGATGTGGGTTTTCTGTGGAACAGCTGTAGAGCATGCACGTGGGCAGAGCTGGCCTAGGTTAATTATAAAAGGAAACTTGCCCTGCTTTTGGCCAGGGGTTATGGGTGATGTGGCCTCAGCAGGATGCTGGTGATGGTGGTGTCAAATGAAGAAACCAAGCGAATAGATAAAGGTGAGGAGCAAAACTGATCTGCTGAAAGAGCAGCATTGCTGGAGGCAAGGGTGTTTATGTCAGTGTTCACAGTGGTTATGCAGTGACCCCACAATAACAGCCCACAGTGAGGAGTCAGCTTTGAGCATTCACTGAGGGCAGAGAACATAAAAGTCAAGTCATGATGGTATCAATAAAGTAAGACTTTTCTTTGCTTCTTTGCACCTTCATCCCCAGTACTGGAGGAGACTTAAGACAGCCCAGAGTGGTAGGGGAAGAGTGAAGGGTAGATGGATACAAACCCTTTCCCACTGCAGCTTTCCAGCTAGAAAAGGAGAAACATTTTTAATACTTATAGTTTGGTCTAAGACTGTTGTTGAAGCTGCAATATTTTGTCCACCTGATGTGAACAGTTGACAGAACAAGAGGAGAAGGGGGTGACAGAGGATGAGATGGTTGGATGGCATCACCGACTTGATGGACATGAGTTTGAGCAAACTCAGGGAGATAGTGAAGGACAGGGAAGCCTGGCATGCTGCAGTTCATGGGGTTGCGAAGAGTCAGACAGGACTTAGTGACTGAACAACAGCTAAGACATATGAATAGTTATTTTAATTACTGAAATAAGATTATTTTTCTAATAAAAGTGATCAGAAAATTTTTTGTTATTTCAATGTGACCCACAGAGGCATAGTACCTTCTTTTGTTTTCACCCAAAAGATAGAAGATAACAACTCCTATTGAATGTGTTTGAATGCATGTGGGTGAGGAATAAAGTTGCTTTTCTATTTATGTTCTATAAAGTCCTTCTCTTTCAATTAAGTGATTATAGAAACAATGTTAAAAGCAAAGTGTTTATTGACCTGAATCTATAGAATGTATGTAACTGTGCTGGGTAACTTCCATCTGTTCTCCAGATACACCCTCTGCCTTTTCAGTCCAGAAATTAACCTTTCTGGATCCCACAAACATTCCTGTACTCCCTGGCTTTGGTTTGGGGCAGGCAATGGGCAACCCTGGCATAAGAGACTGGAAGAGAGAGGAAGTAAAATCAGGATACTTTTCCACTTGCTTCCTCCTTGCAAGATCACTTCCTCTTAACTGGAGGTCATAGTTTCTCCCAAGGAATCTGACTCTTCAAAGACCAGGTTCCTGGGCTATTGTGCCATACAATATAATTTGCCTCTCCCAGAATTTCATAGTCTTGCTGTGTCTAAACCCTTCTCAAATTTAACCGTTTCAAATGTCCTGCCTGTTTCCTGTGGAAACGCTAACTGACACCATGATATTACTTCCTTTCCTGACCTCAAAATATTAATGGGAGAATTAGAACAATACAGTTGTGAAAATATTTACCCAAATTAAATTCAAATATGAAATATTATTATTGTTAATATTTTACAAGGCATTTTCAGTTTTGTGTGAAAAAGAGAGATAAACCATTTTTTAGAAAAATTCCAATATCTCCTAATGTTAAAGGTCATTCAAATAGTAGATGACCTAGAAGCTACTTCCTTTTATTTTTCATAAACTGAATGGCCTCTTCAGGCTTTAAACAAGTGAACTGAATGGAGAAAATATTTTGGATTTCAAAGCATAGTTGAGATAACCCTGCTCTGAGAATTAAAGTAACTTGCACATTCAATTGAAAATGAAGCTAGTGTCATAATCAGGTGGAATAAATATTAAATATAATATAAAATAGGAAACAATAGATGATTCTTTGCTTCCTTTTATTATGATCTGACATAGATTTTTTCCTGTTTTTTATGCTTGTTTTCTCTTTTATTTTTCTCTAGTTGTTCATTCATTCTTCCATTTCCATCTCTTATGGACCTTTCCAAAAGCAGATTTAATTTTTTTTCTTTTCTGAATATTTTATAGTAACTGAAAATAAAATAATGCATTTCATATGCTTGAGACAGAGCTTTAAAATCTGGGGTCATGTACCAATTTGTTACAACATTGTTTCTGTTTTATGTTTATGATTTTTTTGGTTGCAAGGCAGGTGGAGTCTTATCTCCCTGACAGGGATAGAACCGGCACAGGCTGCATTACAAGCATATTATTAACTATGGGACTGCCAGGGAAGTCCCAGATTCCCTGTATTGCTTCTGGTCATTTCTGTCTTCTCTTATTTCCTGAAAATTGGCAGGTGGAACTCGAGGCAAGAATTTTCTTTTGCAATTCTGTTATATAAGTAGTACTGAGTTAGTTCAACATAGGGCGTATCATGACTTCTCTTGTGATGCTAACAGAAAATTGACAATCATTGTAGGAGCCGTCATTTCATTAGGGTTTGCAAAATGGAGACATTCTAATACTATCATTCCTCCTTCACTTATTAGCTAGAATAATTATATAAAGGAGAATTTCGACCTCATCTACTACGTGTATTGTTTCTTCATTGCTTTAGCTGTACAAATTTTATAAAGAGAAAATTCCACTTTTCTTCTTTGTGTTTGCAAGCAACTATTTGTTGTAATATCCTTTTATGCTCAGTTAACAGCCATAAAGCAATCAAAAACTAACTCTAAATTTTATATGCTCTCACTACTGTCCCTAAATTGCTTGATATTTTGCTATATCTATATTGTCAGACTGCATAACTATAATACATGGCATTCTTTTGTTTTGCAACCATCATTATACTCTCATTCTAAAGTTATGCTTGCACCAGTTCTTATGGGGGTAACTCTAGAGTCATTTTGACTGAACAAATTCATCTAGTAGCTACCTCAGGAAGTACTACTCATGAGAACAACATTCCCTAATCTTTTAAACAGTTGTAACAGTTTATTTTTAGCCTTCAAATGTGAAATGCTGTTTAAATGAATATTAAGTGTTCACCAGTTTCTCCTTATTGCCTATAAGTTGAGCTATGTTAGGTAGATTACTGAAGAAGGCAATGGCCAACCACTCCAGTACTCTTGCCTGGAAAATCCCATGGATGGAGGAGCCTGGTAGGCTGCAGTCCATGGGGCTGCAAAGAGTCGGACACGACTGAGCTACTTCACTTTTCACTTTCATGCATTGGAGAAGGAAATGGCAACCCACTCCAGTGTTCTTGCCTGGAGAATCCAGGGATGGGGGAGCCTGGTGGGCTGCCGTCTATGGGGTCATACAGAATCGGACATGACTGAAGTGACTTAGCAGCAAGTAGATTACACCTCCTGATATCTTAAAGAAATTGTTACGATGAAACTTCCATGTAGACTATATATATTTATATTTATGCAATATTATAAATTCACATACAAGTTTTACATAAACATTTACATGTTGATTTTCAAATTATTTTGTAGACTGTGCTACAAGATCCGGAAATCAGAGAAATTCTGTTTATTACAAGGCACAATCTTTTCTCCACTTATCCTTTGCTCTTCCATATTCTTCTTTATAAATTGCTTTCTGTTATAACTGGCTAAAAATATTTCTGCTTTTAATTGGCACGTGATTTACTTGAGGGACAGAGACTATATTTTTCTACCTTTTTCCACCATAGTCCAACACAGTGCCTAGAACATAAGTGAAACTAATTTGTATTTTTTTAATTAAAATAGGATCTGAATTTCAAAATACAGGTGTGAAATTTTTGTCAAGTATATGTAGGATAAATCTAGTCCCAGAGTGATTTTGTTTCCTAGTGTTGCTTTGAGAATCTTTCAGAACAGAAGCCTAGCAATTGCATCCTGTATGTTGAAAATCAAAGTGAAAGCAAAATCATTCACCAGGAACAAATGTGACAAGTCTTAGAATTCCAAGTGACCAAGTAAAACTGGACTAAAGGATGTGGAGATGAGTGCAGGAAGAAATGAGGTGTCAGTAAATGAAATTCTCCACAGGATTTCCTAAGGAGTTTGCTTTTCTCTTGTAAGCAATGGGAACTTTTCACAAAGTGTTAGATCATTTCTCTGGTAGTAAAAGATACAATTGGTGATCTAAAAAAGTGAGGATGATGGTGGAAGAAGAGATGAGGGAACACTGGAGAAAGAAAAGGTGAAAAGATCATTTAGGCCAGAATTAAGAAAGTCTTCATGTGAAAGGCTATCTTGGAGATATTTAACATATAAAACAAACAAAATTTTTAAAGAATTCAGTGAAAACGAAGTGTTTCAAGTGAAGAAATTTCAAGTGAATCCTGTGAGCAAAAGGAACCCTGTGAAGAATCCTGTGATTCTAGTATATTCCCCAAATTCCAGACTATGGGAACTGGGTAGTCTCTCGGGCCACTACTAATATGAAGTGTCTAGCACTTTCACGCATTGGAGAAGGAAATGGCAACCCACTCCAGTATTCTTGCCTGGAGAATCTCAGGGACGGGGGAGCCTCGTGGGGTACCGTCTATGGGGTCGCATGGAGTCGGGCATGACTGAAACAACTTAGCAGCAGCAGCAGCAGAAGCACAAGGAATAGATTTTGAAGAGGTAGAAAATGAATGAAGTTTGGAATGACTGCTTTAAAGTACCGACAATTGCTCACTGATTAAAGAGAGATTTAATTACTTTAATTTTATTATAATAATTAACAGTTTGCAAAGTTCTCATTTGACTTTTCTGGAGGTAAGTAATTATCCCCACTTTCCAGATAAATAAGCTGAGGATCACAGGGTGTAAGATCTTTATACAGATCACATGGCTAGAAATAATAAGAAATTTGACATAGACACATTTGTTTTGACTCTATGTCCTGAGAGATCTTCACTACCTTCTTGGTATAGGAGAGGGGACTTAGTCATATCATTTGGCAAGCTTTGTAAGAAGGGTAAAAATAAAAATGGAATTCTAGTTACCTCTATTAAAGAGAAAACTTAATTGACTGGAACTTTTATCTCACAGTATATATTTTTGCCCTTACCTCCCAAATGCTGTATGTCTTTAGTAATAATTACTTTATATCTACATGCAACAGAATCTTCTTCAGAAAATATTTTGACAAAAATATTAGTGCATATTGTGCATATTAGTGGCAAATTTAATTTTAAGTACTTTGATAATTCAAAAATGGCAATCATTTTGCTTCCTAAACTTTATTTCCAAAATGATGCCTTTAAACTCAGAAATGAGCTAAGACACTTTCAAATCTGTTTACCTACAAGCCTTTCATTGTACTTTTTTCTTGGTAAATTCTCCCTGTTTCTCAACCCAGTGTGGAGGAATTAGAAAATGAAAATGCTCCTTCTCCAAGAATGCGCTTACCTCTGTTTACCTTTATGACTTACAGAGCCAGCTGAGAGTCTATCCAGGGGAGAACCAAACCCAGAGAAGCTTCTTTTCTTCTTTGTTTCAATCACGTCATTCTCCAGAGACACAAGTTCATCAAGAAGTAAGAGTTTTGCTGCCAGGTCAGTGGCCGACTTCTCTTCTCTAACTGTGGGTGATGACTGAACACCTAAGACTCCAGAATCAAAGGCCTATTGGGCAAGAAAGGTGAGTCCATTCACTAAGAGAAAGAGTATACATACAATCATCTATGTACATTTGGATTTTACTATTTTTCAGCTGACATATCACGAAACTTGGTTACTCATGGAGCTATGATCCAGAGAGAAAGACTTTTGAGGAGAAAAACACATAGGGTTGAAGTTTATCCAAAAGAAATGAAGATGACACACACACACACACATACATACATACAAAGAAAGAAAAGATAAACTTCAGACCTGCCTCTAAAATTTAGTATATTAATTAATTATTCTTTCAGATTCTTTCCCAGTAACAACTGCATTCTTATTACTCTGATAGCGTTTTATCTATACTTCTTCCATCTCTACAATTACTACATTTTCCCTTGTATTATATTAACTAAAACATATGTATGTTGCATATTAGATTGTGAGTAACTTGAAATCAAAGACTATGTCTAATCAGCTTTTTGTTTGTGCTATTCAATCCCTATTTCAGTATTTTGCTCATTATTATTGCACTAATTAGTATATTTCTAATGAATATTAATTGAATGAATTCTGAAAAAATATAAACCTCTTGCTGTTTTCTTTTCACTACTCATTCATTCATTCAAACCACTAAACATCCACTATGCAGGTCCTGTATTTGATCAAAGAGATACAAAAATAAGAAAAATCCAATCTGTGCTTTGAGGGAGCTTACCATCTCTACCAGTGTGATTTACTAACAAATAGCAATAGTATCTATAGCGAGTCAGAGCTATCCCAAGGATTTTATTGTCCCATGTCAAATTTCTTATTTGTTCATTTACGCATATTGCCACTTGGTAGTCCTTCCAAGTCATAAAAGTGTGTGTCTGGTTTATGAAGTCTATCTTCCTTTCTCAGGCCCAATCACAGCATTAAAAAAAAATGCTCCTATTAACGATCTAGAGTCATTCTGTAGTCCAGGGGCTATAACTTCTTTCCTAAGAGTTTGAGAAAATTCCCCTCTGAGAAGAAACATTAACTATAGCCTGACTCTTGGTGTGAGCAGGACTTATCTTTTTTCACATCCTGTCTTTGTTTTTGAATTGTTTATCTCATTCTTTTTCCCTTCCGTTCATTTTTTTTTTCCTGCAATAAAATGAAAGAGTAGCACTTTCTAAACCTTTTCATCATCTACTCAAACATTTTTCTTTTGGAATACTTGCAGTCTGCCTCAAAGCTCTTGAGACTAATGGCCATTGAACTTCTTCCCTAAACAAGTCAAATCTGCTCTAAGTATGGCTAGTTCTTCTTGGAAAATTCCTCTTGCCCTGCTCTTTCTGATTCCTGTCAGGAGTAATTGATATCAGATCCTCTTGGCAGCAGAGGATGAGATGGTTAGATATAATCCCCAACTAAATGGACAGGAATCTGAGAGATAGTGAAGGATAAGGGAGCCTCGTATGCTGTAGTTCATGGAGTCTCAAAGAATCAGACATGACTCAGCAACTGAACAACAGCAACAACCTCTTCACTCAGTGCACACTCTGGATCCTCATAGAATTTATTTGTCCCCCTTCTCTCTCTCTTTTCTATTCTGTTCTGAGTACTGCCACGAAGTAAATTATCTCCAAATACTACTTTCATCATATAAAAAAATTTAAAATCTGTACAACCCTTTGCTACTTACAGTGCAAAGTCCAGAACTCCTTTTTAAAAATCTTAACTTCAATTACTTCCCTACATAAATTTGGAAGCATAGAAACTAAAGAGGGAATAATCATGAGAAAGAAAAATGAAGATCAGGAGAAAAACCAAAGGGCAAAGTTAAGAGATCTTTTATTATCTTTCAGAGGGTTCTCCAAAAAATATGTGTTAATTCTTCCTACTGATATACATACAAAGTCAAGTTTTCTTTCTTTTGAAAGATATTCCTAATCCTCAGTAAAAAAGGCACAAACCTTTTAAAAACTTGCCCTTCAGTAAAATGCATTTCAGATTCTCACTTCATGCTATCTAAGAAAGTGCGAAGAATGCATATTTCTCTTAAGATCAAATGATCCAAGTTACCTTTTCTCTGTGTCAAGATGTCCTCATATTTTTCCTTTGTAGTTTAGTATTGGCAGCAAGAAAATATTTGTAGCGTGATAAAATTTTGGCCAAGTGATTCAAATCCTGACATGTAAACAACTTTAAATTTCACATAAAAGCACTTCATCTTTATATAATTCATTCAATTTTATATATATATATATATATATATATATATGGCTGAAATTATAATGAATTTTCTCCTAAAGTTTTTGGTTTATGGAATACCAATCTTTGTTGTTACTTACAGATTTTTTTCTTTTAAATAGTTATATACCAGGTTTTCTCTGAATCCATTGTGAGGACACAGCATAGAAAGAAATGTCTATTTACTTGATTTTTGTGTTATTGAAACTTCTCCGTATTTGTCAGCAGCACCTGCTACTGACCTTAGGAAAAATGATTTAAGTTCATTAAAAAACATGGCCCCTAGTTTCCATTACCTCTGTTGTGACACCCACTGAGAACACTTTTCCTGAGCTCCAGAGCATCAGTGTCATAGCCAGGATAAAATGTGCAGTTGCTAATCTCCAGTCCAGCATCTAAGGGCCACACACAACAGGGTTAACATTCATTAGTTTGACATATAAAGATAGGAAACAAAAATGCCTGTAAAGCTTGTTATAGGCAGGGAATAAACTAAATTATTCAGCTTCTCCACACTGGAGTGCACCTTTGCAACACTTAAATTATACTTAATAGAGGCTGTCAATCTCCCAGAATGATTCTATCAAGGCTTCATGTCCATGGAAACCTAGACTGGGGTTGTACAGCTATAATCATAATTTAACTCAAAAAAACCCAAGTCTGAGAAATCTAGGTTGTGGAACCTTATTCTTTGAGTGTCTAATCCACAGTTTACAACATCATGGACCTAAGGAGAAATGTGTTAAATTGACTAGGTATGATAAACCAACCCCTGCTAGGGTTTGCAGTGAACAAGAGAGAATGTGCTGTGTCTAAAAGTGATTTTATATGAAATTTCAAAAACACCACTGTTCCAATAGTAGAATATCTTTATGTCTTGTGATTTAAAAGGATTTCTTGAGCAAGATTCAAAAGGTGAACTTCACAGGAAAAATTAACAAATTACACTATATCAAAATTGAAATTTTCCATGTGATAAGGTACAGTAAACAAATTGCAATAAATAACAAATTACAAATGAAATATATTTTGAACAGATATAAAAAAGCAAGATTAGCATTTTAAACATTTAAGTAACTCTGATAAATAAAATTTGAAAAAACAGACACAATTAAATAAAAATGGGCCAAAGTTTATAAGAAAACATGTATTTGAAAGTTCATAGCCTCATTGTTTATAGCAGTGAAAAAATGAATCAACTCAAGTACCTTACTCAGAAGGAAATAGATTTGTCAGGTGAGGTACGTTCATACTGTGGACTTAAAGCAAACAATTTAAATATATGTGTTATCTATGGTTCAAACAAATGATGTAAATGTTATGTGTAATTGTATGCATGGATTTTAAAATAGAGCAGATTTGAGGGGAAATTAGAAATTCTAGAACAGTATATATGCCATGTTACCATTTACCTAAATTGGAAATACATAAAGCAATTTCCTGTATTTTGAAATCTATACTATAATTAAAACAGAGACCAGTGGAAGTTGATTCATGACTGATTGCTTCTGGGGAAAGTGGGGGAGAATATAAGATTATGAAGAAAACAAAAGGGACTCAGGTTTTACCTACATATACACAGGAAAGCAAACAAGTCAAAGGTTACGTTTATTCATTCTGTGTAGTAAGCACAAATGTGTGTCATTGATACTTTTATGAATTTTTACATTAATAAAGCAATATAAATCCAATTAAAGCTTATTTACAATATAGATTAGACCTTCTGGCTGCCAGTCTGACTGCTGGTTAAAATGGGAGGCTTTGTTCTGCTGGGAGAAGATCTCTGGCTCTGGGCTACCAATAAAAGCAGCTTGAATTCTCCACTTAGCACATGACACTGGGAAGTCCCCCAGTTCAGTATTAATAAGAATTCTCAGCAAACTTCTGTTTCCTTAAAAAAAAAATCATTTGGAAACCTGCAGGGAGCAAAAAGAATTATTCAATCTGAATAACTGAATTTGAGACTCATATTTGCTTTAGTAATAGTATGGCCTTGGGTGTGTGTTACTTAACCTGTTGAAATTTATTTTCCATATTGGTGAAATGAGGAGTAATGCTGACTTCAAAAGAACTTTGAGAGGTTTGGATTAATTCATGTATAAACTCTTCACTGCATATATTGTTGTTCAGTTGCTCAGTTGTGTCAGACTCTTTGTGACCCCATGGACTGCAGCACGCCAGGCCTCCCTGTCCACCACCAACTCCCAGAGCTTGAACAGACTCATGTCCATTGAGTCAATGATGCCATACAATCATCTCATCCTGTGTTGTCTCCTTCTCCTCCGGCCTTCAATCTTTCCTAGCATCAGGGTCTTTTCCAATCAGTCGACTCTTCACAGCAGGTGGCCAGAGTATTGGAGTTTCAGCTTCAGCATCAGTCCTTCCAATGAATATTCAGGGCTGATTTCCTTTAGGATTGACTAGTTTGATGTCCTTGCAGTTCAAGGGACTCTCAAAGGTCTTCTCCAATAGCACAGTTCAAAAGTATCAATTCTTCAGCACTCAGCTTTCTTCACAATCCAACTCTCACATCCATACATGACTACTGGAAAAACTATAGCTTTGACTAGGTGGACCTTTGTTGCCAAAGTAATTTCTCTGCTTTTTAATATGCTGTCTAGGTGCTCATAGTTTTTCTTCCAAGGAGCAAGCGTCTTTTAATTTCATGGCTGCAGTCACCATCTGCAGTGATTTTGAAGCCCAGGAAAAGAAACTCTGTCACTGTTTTCATTGTATCCACATCTGTTTGCCATGAATGGATGGGAAAGGATACCATGATCTTCATTTTTTGAATGCTGAGGTTTAAGCCAACTTTTTAACTCTCCTCTTTCACTTTCATCAAGAAGTTCTTTAGTTCTGCTTCACTCTCTGCCGTTAAGTGTGGTGTCATCTGCAGATCTGAAATTATTGATATTTCTCCTGGCAATCTTGTTTCTAGATTGAACTTCATCCAGCCCAGTGTTTCTTATGATGTACTCTGAATAGAAGTTAAAGAAGCAGGGTGACAGTATACACCCTTGACACACTCCTTTCTCAATTTGGAACCAGACTGCTGTTCCATGTCCAGTTCTAACTGTTGCTTCTTGTCCTGCATACAGATTTCTCAGGAGGAAGGTAAGGTGGTTTGGTATTCCCATCTCTTGAAGAATTTTCCACAGTTTCTTGTGATCCACACAATCAAAGGCTTTGGCATAGTCAGTGAAGCAGAAATAGATGTTTTTTCTGGAACTCTTTTGCTTTGTCTATGATCCAACATGTTGGCAATTTGATCTCTGGTTCCTCTGCCTTTTCTAAATCCAGCTTGAACATCAGGGAGTTCATGGTTTACATACTGTTGAAGCCTGGCTTGGAGAATTTGAGTGCAATTGTGTGGTAGTTTGAACATTCTTTGTCATTGCCTTTCTTTGGGATTGGAATGAAAACTGACCTTTTCCAATCCTGTGGCCACTGCTGAGTTTTCCAAATTTGCTGGCATATTGAGTGCAGTACTTTCACAGCATAATCTTTCAGGATTTGAAATAGCTCAATTGGAATTCCATCACCTCCACTAGCTTTGTTTGTAGTGATGCTTCCTAAGGCCCACTTGACTTTGCGTTCCAAGATGTCTGGCTCTAGGTGAGTGAGTGATCACACCATTAAGATACTTTTTGTGTAGTTCTGTGTATTCTTGCCACCTCCTTTAATATCTTCTACTTTTGTTAGGTCCATACTGTTTCTGTCCTTTATTGTGCCCATCATTGCATGATATATTCTCTTGGTAGCTCTCATTTTCTTGAAGAAATCTCTAGTCTTTCCCATTCTATTGTTTTCTCCTCTATTTTTTTGCATTGATCTCTGAGGAAGGCTTTCTTATCTCTCCTTGCTATTCTTTGGAACTCTGCATTCAGATGGGTATATCTTTCCTTTTCTCCTTTGCTCCATAGCTTCTCTTCTAAATAGCATCTAGGCTCTAAAAAGCTGATCATGATTATTTCTCTAAATTAGGACAGAAGAAAACTAACAGGAAGAAATGTAAAAGTTTTCTGGTAAAAAATACCAACCAAAACCTGCATTACTTATTCTTTTAGAAAATCAGGCATTGAATCTTATTTTTCCTTCTGATTTTGCTGATGTCTTTGACTTTCCTCAGCAAAAGGTAAGATATATTAAAAATATAACTTTTTTTTTTTACAATGACCTCATATTTCTGGCATATCTTTAAAAAAATAACTCTTCCATTCACTCAAAGATAAGCTTATAATTGTGATGTTTTCTTTCCACTCTTTTTTTAAACAGTTTCAAAGTGTGAAATTTTTCAATTTTATAAGCTTTCCTATGTGGACTTTCTTCATCTATTTTTATGTACATTTTACTAACCAGGTTTCTCTTCATCTCTGCAATCTTATATATGGCACAGGATGATGGGTGTTTATAATATTGATGATTATGTCTGAGGCATATATTTTTGTTCTTGGGTGTATATAGGAAAAAAGTCATAATGTGTCATCTTACAGATAACCACATCCTGATTATTTGGATAGGGAGAAATAAAAATAAATGCTGAGTTTAAATACACACATTTAATGGTTTAAAGCCATGCTTGTAGCCAGTTAACCAAAAGGCCAAGTTCCTAAATATGGCATTTGGTACACTAATGAAAACAAACACCCTGGCACCTGCCATACAAAGACATTTGATTAACTAGTTGAAACTTGATTGCTACAAAATTAGAAACAGAGGAAATTATAGGGAGGGAAGGAAAAGACCAGGTTCAGCTCCATTTCCCTATTTTGTTGATAGTGGATAAATATAGTCCATGACTAAAAATCTACTCAGCACCATGTACACTGCGAATTACAGAAAGAACATTCAAAGGATGTTCATTGTGTGAATATATGACAGTGGAGGGACCTGCAGTTTTTTTTTGTCTAGCCATAATTTTCATTGAGAAATTTTTGAATAATAGTTCTCTAATGCGAGGAGTTTCCAGATAGACAGTGGGCATAAGCTCTACCTTTTAAGATTAGGCATGTACTTCATTTTCAGTCCATTGGCCTACCATGTACACATATTGTCACTAATGATATTGCTGAATAAACAAACATCTTACATTGTGTAACATCTTAACCTTTGTTTCAAAGATTTTTCACATGCAAGAACTCACTATACCCTGAGGGATCATCCAATCTGCGGCTGGAGTTGTGGTGGGAGGAGGAAGACCTGATGTTTTGTCACTGAAGTTTGGGTTGCAGATAGACATTTATTATAGCTGCCAGGCTTTCCTTGCGGCTCAGCTGGTAAAGAATCTGCCTGCAATGTGGGAGACCTGGGTTGGATCCCTGGGTTGGGAAGATCCCCTGGAGAAGGGAAAGGCTGCCCACTCCAGTATTCTGGCCTGGAGAATTCCACAGACTACAGTCCATGGGGCTGCAAAGAGTTGGACAGGACTGAGCAACTTTCACTTTCACATATGTTCCTTTAAAACATTGACAGTGCACACTGACATATTAAAAATTCTGATTTAACTATATTTAAAATAGGATTAAATGAGAAGTCTGCTAAGACGAAAAAGATGTTTAAATTATTGACCATCAATGCTTCAGTGAGTCATTATTATTATGAAAAATAATTTCTAACATGGACTGGGCTAGGAAAAGAAAAAAACTGGCAACCATTCTTTAATGGTTGCTAATGTCTTGAGGGCTGGTGTGAAGAAAACCAAATCACTCAGGTGACTAAGGAAATTTCTCCTCAACAAGGTCTGACTTAGAGATAGTGGATCTAACCATTAGAAATTCATGAGAGGACTAATTTTTTAGGTTTAGTCCAGATATAATTCTTTGAATGTTTTATTTTACTAATTTCTTAATTGGAAATATACAAAATAAACTCTACCTATATTACTTTCAACAGAAATTAAAGTCTTAATTAAAGATAAAGTACTTAAAAAAGTAATTAAACTTAAAAATCCTCTCCCACTGTGACATTGCAGGCATTTAAGTGAGATTTAACAGGACATGTTGTGAAAGGTCCCTAGTTCTGTCCCTTGGAAATGGCCTTGTGAGCCTGCACATACCACTCCTCAAAACTTCTTTCTGTGAAAACAGGGATGGTCTTCTAGGCAAGTGGTGGGTCAGCTTGGTCCTACAGTAAAACTGAAAAGCAGAGTAAATTCGAAAGCATACCCTTTGCATGCTACGTTGCTTCGGTGTGTCCGACTCTGTGTGACCCTGTAGACTGTAGCCCCCCAGGATCCTCTGTCCATAAGATTCTCCAGGCATGACTGGGTTGCCATGCCCTCCTCCTGGGGATCTTCTTGACCCAGGGATCCAACCTGAGTCTCTATGTCTCATGCATGGGCAGGTGGATTCTTTATCACTATCGTAACCTGGGAAGCGTGATCTTGTAGGCTTCTGTACACTTCTACAGTGTAGCGTTTACCCTTCTCCATCAAGTCATGCTCACCTGAGTCTTTTTAGTAATGGAGGAAAGCTTCCAGCATAGTAGATAACAGAGTAACTACCTTTTTCCTTATTGTAAAGGTGAGTCTATGAGACAATGGTTAACACAAAGTCTGTATGATAGAGACCTCAGCTAGGGGTTCTGAGATTCAGGCCCTGCTCTTGCTTGGCTGTTATTTCACCATATGATTTTGGGCAAATGACCTCTAAAGTTGCTTCTAGCTTTTGTAAAGACTGTTGCTGAATCTGACTCTTTTCTGATGGAAGCACGACACTGTATGTTGTTGGTGTAGGTTTGCCTGAGAAAACCTTTCTGCCCTCCCTCAAATCAGGTGAGTCCATGCATAATACTTTGTGTTTAGGTTTTCACATAAAAATACTTCGCATTAATTTAAAGTATTTCTCACTGAAAAGAGAGGGCCTTCAAGTCTTTGATTTTAAGATTTCATTTGCAGTGATTCTATTTTATAAGTGTATTTTAAGAAAGAAAAATATGCTATCAATTAAGTTATGACACGCAATCAGGTATAAGGGCTTCCCTGTGTCTCAGTGGTAAAGAATCTGTCTGCCAATTCAGGAGACACAAATTTGATCCCTGTGTTGGGAAGATCCCCTGGAGAAGAAAATGGCAACCCGCTCCAGTGTTCCTGCCTGGGAAATCGCACGGACAGAAGAGCCTGACAGGCTACAGTTCATGGGGTCGCAAAAGAGTCGGACAAGACTGAGTGACTAAACGACAACAGCAATCAAGTGCAAGGCATTCCAATTTTAGAGATGTTAAGTGTGCACAGAATAGATGAAATATGCTATATCTATTTACGTTCAAATTTTTACTTGAAGTTTTGTTTCTCATCATTCTTAAGACCATATACTCAGTTCCCCCGCACTTTAGAAACAAAGATGTTAGAGCTGAGAGAGGATCCAGATGCCCCGGTATGCAGCAGTTATATCTGCTTTTTAGGGGTGAAAGGATTGTGCAATATTTAATGCATTATTAGCTATAAATTTAAAAAAATCACACAATTTTGGGAGTTCCCTGGTAGTCCAGTGGTTGAGAATCCAGCTTACAATGCAAGGGGCATGGGTTCAACCCCTGGTCATGGAACTAAGATCCCACATGTCTCAAGGCAACTAGTGTTGCCCAGGCACATCCAGTGTTCCCCAACAAAGATCCTGCACGCTGCAACTAAGACCTGATGCAGCCAGAAAACGACTCAATTTTTTCTTTAATCACATAATGTTAAAAAATTAAAGATTTGACTGAGTTCCTATTCCTCTGCATTTGTTGTCAAAGCGTGTCTATCAAGGTGAAATAATCATTTGAATATTTTCAGAGCACTCCCAAGTCTCCGTATGAGTGGATGCGCCCAGTCTTTTCAGTTGTGTCCGACTCTTCGCCACCCCATGAACCATACTCCACCAGCCCCAAAGACTAGCCCCCCAGGCTCCTCGGGCCGTGGGATGCTCCAGCCAAGAATACTGGGCTGGGTTGCTGTGTCCTACTTCATCTATTAATGGACACAAAATTACTATTACTGTTATCAAAAGTTCTTATTTTAAATACAAAACTAGGACTTTTTGATAATAGAAAATTTCAGATATATAGCAAACATATATTTCTGTGATGGTGAGGAAAGCTCAGAATGAGACTTGAAGGCTAGGGATAATGCTCCTTGTTGTGCTAGTTAACCTTGAGCAAGATGCCTAAACTGTCAAGTTGTCTAATAAACCTCATGCTTGATCTCACATTTTAATTAATTACATTTGTTTAATTTAGAATTGTTTAATTTACAATTGGCACAAATCATTATGGATTTGTCTTGTTTGCAAACAAGAGCAATAGAACATGTACTTTTATGTTTAATATTATTATTGAGAATGTATAAAGATATACATTTATCTGTGAAAAAACACTGCGTCATTCTTATTTTATCATAGGTAAAACTTTTCAATGGAAATTCTAAATTTTGCATGAAACCATTTTGTATAAAAATGATTATTATTGAGCCCAAGGCAGGTATTTGAAGTCAAGTCCTTCCAGGGAAATTAAAGCTTATACCCATATACCCACAATGACTTAGGGAACTTGGGGCCATCTTTAAAGTCAATCAGCAAAGTCTATGTTAAAAATCAAGAGGATACAGAACAGTTTGACATTATAGGGATAATCTTAATGTTTCAATGAGTGACATTTGAACAGGCATTAAGGTTGTTTCCAGTTTTCATTGATGAGAGAAGAAACCAGGTGCTTGAGACATTCTCCTGCTGGAAAGCAGAGACTTGGACGCTGGAATCTCTTCTTTACTGGTGCTGCATGCCACAGCCTTTGGTGCAGTCGGCTCCACAAACAAGAGAACTAAACATGGCTGAGACACTTAGAACTTCAGAAGTGGGGATTAGTTCCAGATCCTCTTAAACTCAAATACTTAATTTAAAATCATTGAGGATTTTCACCCAAGAGCAATTGAACTACAACTGGTTGCTTCTATCACTAGCATATACATTGTCTGTATATCATTCTCACTGAAATACATCAGAGAAATACTCAGTGTTTATTTTATTTAAAATTTTCTTTGTAAAATTTGCTCTTTTCAGTAGATTGTGTGATGGGCATTTGCTTGATATATTGAGTATGATTTTGAAAAAAATGAAAATGTCAGCAATGCATTCTTTCTCATTTCTCATTGTTCTTCCATCAGTAGTAGTCAATTTTCCAAAGTCACAAAGCCAGTTAGAAGAGCCAGAACAACAATGTAATGCTTTCAGCCTCTCAGTTTCACGCTCCTTCAAGTTTGCCTTATTTGTGGAAGTAAAAGTATTGTTTTCCCATCTCCAAAACAAGTTGCTTATAAAGTCAAATGTGTATGGATGAGATGTTCTTAATGTGGCAGACACCTGCATTTTAAAATGACTTTCCCTGAGTCCTACAAATCAGAAAGAGTGATAATTTACTAGTATACATATGTTAACTGACTTTATTCTGTCTGGCACCATTTTTGTTCTTTTTCAGACACTACTGCCTTCCAAAATCATAAAACTTTGTTGTTAAATACCTCAATTTTTTTTTCTATTTTGAATTTTCAACCATACTGCTAGTATCTTTCTTGCACAAATTTAAGAAGGTAGAAACCTACCAGGATATTAGTAAGATCATATTATTAAAAAGCCCAGATAAGTAACCTATGTAAATGTTGCTGTAAATTCCTTGAGGGTAGGAACTATGTCATGTTCACTATTTTATCTCAGCACCCAACATAATGCCTGGCAGGGAGTCAGTATTATGCATTGAAAGAATGAATGAATGAAGCAGCCATTTTTGGTAGGAAAACAGAAATGGGGACAGATACTAAGTGATATGGAAATTAAGGCTTAGTCATGGGAAGAGATTTGCCCAACTGTTATACCTACAATAATATGTGATGATGTTATGCCAAACTCCTGGTATGTCTGTTCATGTTTCACATCACAGATTCTCATTCTAATGAGAGGGACATGTGTCCTTATTCCCTAATCATTATTCCAGTAAAGTTTAAGATTTCTCCTTATCAAACACTAATTTGCATTCTGATCCCTGAACTATTGTAAATTTCTTCATAGTAAACTGTGTCCTCTAGAAATAGAGCTTCATGTATGATTGTGTAAAATACTGGTAAGGGAACTTGTTTAATTCTAACAGTTAATAATGGGAGAAAAAAGAATCTTCAAAACTAGAGATAGGGAAATGTAGATAGAATTGCACATACAGATGCTATTTGGTCATTTGATACAAGCCATTTTTATGTGGTATGAAAAGGCATTCAGAGAGTAATGTTGGATAAATGCAGTTAAATATGGCATATATATGCATCAGGATAATGTGGACTCTTACCATCTCCTTCACTTTTCACTCCACTCTGTACTTGCATATACTATTTAATGGGTTTCCCAGGTGGCGCTAGTGGTAAAGAACCCACCTGCCAATGCAGGAGACATGAGAGATGTGGGTTTGATCCCTGAGTCAGGAGGATTCCCTGAAGGAGGGCATGGCAACTTGCTCCAGTATTCTTGCCTGGAATTCTTGCCTCCAGTCCATGGGGTCACACAGATTTTGACACGACTAAAGTGACTTAGCCAGAGAAGGCAATGGCACCCGACTCCAGTACTCTTGCCTGGAAAATCCCATGGGCAGAGGAGCCTGGTAGGTTGCAGTCCATGCGATTGCTAAGAGTCGGATACAACTGAGCGACTCACTTTCACTTTTTGCTTTCATGCATTGGAGAAGGAAATGGCAACCCACTCCAGTACTCTTGCCTGGAGAATCCCAGGAACAAAGGAGCCTAGTGGATTGTTGTCTATGTGGCCGCACAGAGTCGGACACGCTGAACCGACTTAGCAGCAACAAAGTGACTTAGCATGTATGAATACTATTTAATAAAATAGTAAATTACATTTCAATTACATTAAATTAGACAATATAATCAATGAAAAAATACTCTAAAATATAAAGGCCCAAAATATATTTTATAATACTCAACAAGATGCATTTATTAGGTATATGCTATTTATTAGGCACCAGGGATATAAACATGAATGAGACACTCTTTCTGTCATCCAGTTGCTCACAGCCTGGCCGGGATGAAAACTCCTTAGCCACTGGCCCTACCCAGCCAATGATTTCCTCTTGCAAGAGCAGACTCTTCCTGTAATTCTTTCATTTCCTTCAAGTACAGTTGCTGTAAATAATCTTTTTTATTTTAATGTCTGCAAGGTACTTTATTATTTTGAAATCCGTCCATCTCCTTTCATCTCCCTAATAGTCAAGCTATGATTTATGTGGAAAATATTATAATTCTATTTTTTAATAGATGAACTGACTCAACTCAGTTTACTTCCTCATCTCCTGACTCCTGGTATTGTAGTTATACTTTGTAATCCAAGAAAAGTGAGTTAGTAGAAACAGATTGGTTGTTCTTAAGTTACACAGACTTGAATATGACTCTTGACTGGAAATGTTACTTAGCTTCATTGTTTTTAATATCTTCACCAGGAAAATGGGGCAAAAACTTACTTTTTAGGCTTATTGTAAGGACTAGAAATAATACAGGTAAAAGGACAGGCATAATGTGATAACTTATTAAATAATAGCTATTATTATCCTGATATTAGGGGCATCCCTCTTAGCTCAGTCAGTAAAAAATCTGCCTGCAGGGCAGGAGACCTGGGTTCTATTCCTGGGTTGGGAAGATCCCCTGGAGAAGTAAATGACAACCCACATTCTGATATTGCCTTCTAAAAATAGCAACTTGTCAAAATATTTCTTTTTATTCTTTTATTTTTTTGAAAAAATTTTATCCTTGTTCATTTTAAGGAATAAAATTGGACCTCGGAATCTAGAATTATACATAGTGATAGAAAATAAAATAAAATAATATTGACTGAGGGAAGGAAATTTTACTAAAGAGTTATAAATGGCAATTACTTTTAACATTTAATGTTATAGTATACTAGGCAATATCATTAATTTCAGCCATAATATTTCTATTAAAATATTTGTATAAAACTATGAACAATATCTGGCTTCCCAGGTGATACTAGTGGTAAAGAGCTTGACTACCAATGCAGGAGACATAAGAGAGGTGAGTTTGATCCCTGGGCCAGGCAGATCCCTTGCAACTCAGTCCAGTATTCTTGCCTGAAGGATCCTATGGACAGAGGAGCCCAGTGAGCTACAGTCTATGTGATTGCAAAGAGTTGGACATGACTAAAGCAACTTAGCAAGCACACACGCATGAACAATATCATAATGAAAAGAAAGCAAAGGGAAGAAATCTGTTATACTTAAAATATAATTATTCTTCAAACTCTTATATTAACCAAAGTAAAATTTTAATTGAATTTTAAATGATTTACATTTTGTTTTATGGTTCATAAAATATCCTATTAATTTTATTCTTTTAAGAAAATCACTAATTACGTTGAGTCATGGTTTCCCACAGTTTTTGTAATGTTGACAGTATAGCAGAGTCAGGCTGTGTAAGGGAAGTGGAGCCAACATGGCTGTTATTATAGTTAAGGACTTCACTGCAGGAACTAGACTACACAAACATGGGAGCAGCCAGTAAGGGATGGACTATGGAAGAGGAAGAGATGCCACTTTTTAAACATCTTAGTGCCCTGGCATGGATGGACAAGTCAGAGTTTGCAAGGAAATGCAACCACCAATGTGGGAACACAAGGAAGTCATGGAGAAATCCATGGAAAGGCTCTTGGAGAGGACCATGGAAAGCCACAGCTCTTACATGGTGGGCCAACAGCCAAGTTGTCAGTGGTGGCCCAGCTGATATTTTAAAGATGCCTTTTTCACAATGGTTAGAGCCTTGTGTTGTAGGAACATAGAGTTTTAGAAAAGAAAGAGGTTATCATAGAAACTGGAATTTACTATTTTCAGTAAGGGTTTCTCTGATAGCTCAGTTGGTAAAGAATCCACCTGCAATTCAGGAGACCCCAGTTTGATTCTTGAGTTGGGAAGATCTCTGGGAGAAGGAATAGGCTACCCACTCCAGTATGGTTGGGCTTTCCTTGTGGCTCAGCTGGAAAAAAATCAGCCTGCAATGTGGGAGACCTGGGTTGGATCATTTGCATTGGGAAGATCCTCTGGAGAAAGGAAAGGCTACCAATTCTAGTATTCTGACCTGGAGAATTCCATGGACTGTATAGTCCTTGGGGTAGCAAAGAATTGAATACAACTGAGTGACTTTCACTTTCACTTTTCACTTTCAGTCTCAGTAAATGGAGAGAGCCAGACTCAAAGGTAATTAATTTGTCTAAGGAAGAGGAGATGAAAGGGAGATTTAAAATGGATGAAGAGGAGGTAAGCAGAAGGAAGCATGGCAGAAGAGTTGGTTCTAGAGGGAGTGTGTGCTTTTGTGCTAAGACCAGAGCTGATGAGGCATCGATAAGGGAGAAAAGGCAAATCTGAGCAACAGCCAGTTCATGCCAACCAAAGCACCAGTAATTACTGGCCAGTGGTGCTAACCACTGTTCCTGTGAGGTGCCCTGAGAATTATTTGGAGAAAGGAGGAGAACTCAGCTAAAAACATCTCTAATCAGAGAGATCTTCAAGGACATAGAAGTTGGCTCATGTAGAGAGGTGCCCAGGGCTACGAGGGAACTTGTGACTCTTCATGTGTATACACACAAATTCTAGTTTTACTAGGAAAGAAGGAAGCCCCTGGGAAGCTACGTAAAAGCTGATGAAGTCAGGACTGAGATTAGAAGGCTGTTTTCCTGACTCCAAAGCTTGTAGTCCTCTGATAACACTGAATCTAAGCAAAGATTGTCTGGTGGGTAGAGATCACAGTGGATGAATTGTTGGTAAGAAGGTTAAATTAGATGATGTCTAAGGATTAGCCCCAAGATTCTGTGATACTGATTCTTCATTCTCTATATAGGGAAAACTGATAGGTGTGGGAGCTTCCCAGGTCATTCTCACATTCAATATCCCTGGCACTTTTAGTTCTTTTGTCTTTTTCATTGATAACAAAATGTTATGAACACCACTCTGTGCTTAAACTTGCCTGAAGTTGCATAACTGCATGACAGAGTTGGGATAATATTTTGAGACTGCTCAATTTGAGTTCTGTTCCAATCTAATTTTATTAACTGATGTTCAAATCATGAAAATATTTGAATAAATTAAAATTCCCCAAAGGTCCCTAAACCTAGTCTCTAAGCATAACTGCTTCTTTATTGCCCATGATTGATTGTATCAGAATCAGTTAAAAACCCTCAGAAATAAAGGGAGAAAGCAAGTAACCTTAAATACTTTAAGTAACTTACTGATTGAAGCCACATTCAATCAACTTATAAAGAGGAGACTTGAATGCATATCTACAGGAAGGTCTCCTCTGTGGTGGATTCATGTCAATGTATGGCAAAACCAATACAGTATTGTAAAGTAAAAAAATAAAAATAAAATAAAAAATTAAAAATTAAAAAAAAAGAAAAGTTCTATAAGAGTGCTGAAGAGTAATACCAAATTAAAGAGAAGACACAAAATGTGCCTGATGTTTGTGGGAGACCATTAAATATACTGTTATCAATTCTATAGCTTACCTGGGCACTGAAATCATCATAAATCATTGCTTATCTAATTTCTAGAGAGATAACTCAGAAATATATAGTAGTCACTTTCCTAAACCTATAGAACCTATAATTGGAATTCAAAGGAGTCATATTTTGTTTTGCTGGAACTGAATTTGTAGACTGTACACTATTTCCACAGATCAAAACTTGAAACAACAGTTTAAATTTCTTCTTAAACAGAACTCAAGCATATGTTTCAGATTAACACTTAATTCAATCATTAATAGCAAGAGCACTTCAAATACTGAAGAATAAACATGACCTAAGTCTATTTTAAACTAGGTTATTAGTATCATATTTGCCTATTTGGGTTTCATGAGAAAAAAGCACTGGATAGTATAGGTCTGAAGAACATAGAGCATACAATTTGGTTAATTTTGGGAAGTTTCTTAAGTTCTAACTTTAATAGAAATAAAGATAAGAGAGAAACTTCCTTTTCTACCTAGGTTTTTAGAATCAGGCCACTTTGTAACTTTACATATTCTTAACACTGGATATATTTGATAAAAGCAAAATTAATATATCTAACACTCTTATAGGATCATTATTTTGAGTTCCTTTTTTCTTTATTTTGAAATAGAATATAAAAGCAAAAATAATATAATAAATATAAAATGCCTGAGCAAACAATTATCTCTACCTTAAGTTTGCATTACAAAATATCTTAGATATTTTACTCGTTTTTAGAGAGGATAATATTCCCCAAAACATTTCTAACTTTAACAAAATCAAGATATAATGAAAGCATTTGAAAAGTATTCAAAAACTTAAAAAAAAAAACAGTTAAAAGGAAAAAGACTAACTCTTTATCAGCTTTTATATTTAACTTACCTTGTGAAAAATCAGGAGAGTCTAACTTTAGAGTCCTGTCTGTGCAGTTTCTCCCAAACTCAGCTCTGATGGTGAGTTTTCTCTCTGAGTTTTTATAGTCTCAGTTATACACCCCTCACTCCAATCCCTGCCTTTGCTTTCTCTTACATCATTTCTACAGATTTTCCACTGAACATTTTCCCAAGCTTCTTATTCTCTCTCTCTCATTCTTTTCTCTCTCTCTCGTTCCTCATCTCTGTCTCTCTTTCTCTGTTTCCCTCTCCTATTCTTCTTTTTCATATTTATTCCATCTATTGCTTTGACCATGGAATTTAAGTAGCTACAGGAGAGTCAGCTCTGGAAAATTTAAGTATACATTTAGTATTGTGTTTAGTCTTAGACTCATCACCTCTTCCTGAGGTTTCAATCCAGCTCTGATAATTACAAATCACATTTGTGAAATAAAGTGCACTAATATTCGTTAAATAGAAAGTCACTAGGGCATTTCAAAAGAAGATTTAGGGAAACAAAATCGAAACACAAACTGATTTATTAGTGTATATTTTGGACTCTGGAATTAAACGATCAAGTGTGGAAATGGTGAATAGCTTCAGCCTCAGTCAGGTGTACAGCTTGAAATTGACAGCTACTTCATAATTAACATTGCTACACTCGGAAGGCTGTCACTTATAGACCTATAAGTACTGAACCGTGACATGTGGGCTATAAATGCATACATTGCACTCATTTTTATCTTGCTTTTGTTCTCTTGTATTTTATTTTCCTTTTAACCAAAACATTCCTGCCTCTGTCTGAAAGTTTCCTTCATTCCCATTCCTTACTAATCACATTTGAAACTTTACATACGTGAATTATAAAAAATAAGTTATTAAGTCCTTAAAGAAATATTTTGTCAGATCATTATTAGCTCACTTAAGTCACCAGTAGATCCCCATTTGACAGACAGAGATTGAGGCTAGGTAAATGATTTAATGAAATCACACAACTAGGAAGCAGCATTAGAGCTAGATTTCAAATACAGAGCTTCTTAATTCCATATCCAGTTCTTTTCCCACAATTTCATTCTGTCCCATTATTTAAGAAGCTGGAAAAGAGAATCCAAACCAGATTAATTGGCACAAATAGAAATAAATTTGTTCTTTTTGGTTTTACTTTAAAAGCCTTTTAAAATACTACTTGCTAGTGTAGGAACTATTACATGGTTTACTTAGATCTAGATGGAGAACTGACCAGACTATACTGAATTGGTGGGACAGTAAAATGCTTCATTTTTATGAAGGGTTTCCAGGGATAACATATGTCTCAACAAGCTTGAAATTTGAGTAGTTGGCAGCAATAGTTCACAAGTCAAGATAAAAATACAGCCTAATTGTGGATCCTTGTTTAGACATTACTGCAATAAAACAATTATGTTAACTTGAATCCACATGATGGAAAACTCTCAATATAGATTTAATGGATTCATCATAATGCTACTAGAAGCTGATATTCTTGATGTGCCTTCTACCCTTATTTGAAAGGCCTCCCTTAGAGTGTGACAAGTGATATCTGTGGCTGATTTATTCCAGATCTATCCCTGCTTAGACAGTCCAAAGATTCCACCCTATTTGTGGATTTTGTTGACCTAATTCAAAAATTTGACTTAACTGTTCTGTAGCAGTAGAAATAGCAACAGTTTATTCCAGGAACATAACCATGGTACATTTAAGCCATTTATACAGGCTTCTCCACATTATAAAGCCCTATGTAAATTACTTATACATTTATATATAATAAAGAAATTGTCACTTAAAAGAAAGAGTAGAAATAGAAGCATATGAAGACACTAAAGGAGAATAAACACCCACTAATAGAGAGACTTGGGGGCAGGAGGAAAAGGGGATGACAGAGGATGAGATGGCTGGATGGCGTCACTGACTCGATGAATGCGTCTCTGAGTGAACTCCGGGAGTTGGTGACGGACACGGAGGCCTGGCGTGCTGCGATTCACAGGGTTGCAAAGAGTCGGACATGACTGAGTAACTGAACTGAACTGAACTGAATAGAAAGACTAAGATGAAAAAGGGAAAAAGTATTACTAAAAACTTAATTCTCATAATAACCTTATTAATGAGGCATTATTATTACTATTATTATATAACAGATGGAGAAACTAAATATCAAATATGTGAAAGGATAGCCAAAGTGCTCACACTTAAAATGATACACATTGCTGTGTATAAAATCGATAGCTACTGAGAAGCTAGTCTATAGCACAGGGAACTCATCTCAATGCACTGAAGTGATCTAAAAGGGAAGAAAATTGAAAAAGAAAATGGGATGTATGTATACATATAACTGATTCATTTTGCTATACAGCAGAAACTAGTACAACATTATAAAGCAACTATACTCCAACAAAATTTGTTTTAAAAGTGATGAGGCCAGAAGACAGTTTTCTGTATCATTCAGGATTCTGGCAGTAAAGAAATGGTACATTCAAATTGAATAATTTGAGAATAATTTATTGTGGGCAGGGTGTGGAGGAATGAGAAAGGATTGTGCAGTATACTGAACCTCAATAATAGCCAGGTATTTCTAAACCTGAAGGATTAAAAGTGAGATTACAGGGACCCAGAACAGAGGGATCTTGGTAGAGAAAGTTGCTTGGCAGAAGTGTAACTTTTCATCAAGGAACACAGGTACTTAAGCATGATCTACAGGGGAGGGAACCTAGGAAGCAAACACTGAGATTTCCCTCTGCTTCCTGGACACAATCTCCTGTTGTATTTACCTTTGGTCAAACCTGAGAGATAAAGGACTCAGCATGTTGTTTAACCTCAAAGTTGTTCTAAGAGACATACAAATGGCATTCCTTGTAAAGATTAGCTTGAGTGTGAACGCTACTGTTACCCACACTGTTATGCCATACTTCCTATGCTTTTTTTTTTAAAGCCAGGTTTATTGAAGGATAATTTACATAAACAAAAGTCACCCTTTTAAAGTGCACAGTTTGATGAGTTTTGACAAATGGAGACAGTATGTAGCCTTCACTACAATCAAGATAAAGACCATCTCTATAGCCACCCCTCCACCCCACCGCCCTTTACAGTTAATTCTCTACCCAGCTCCTAGGTCCTGGTAACCACCCATCTGATTTCTGTCTGTATAATTTTGCTTTTTCCAGAAGGTTTAGGAAATTATACAGTATGTAGTCTTTGGTGTCTGGCTTCTTTTACTGAGAATAAAGCTTCTGAGATACATCCATATTACTAAATGTACCAGCACTTGTTTTTTTTTTTAAATGGGAATGTTGTACTGAGTAGATGTGCCACATCTGCTTAACCATTTACCAGTTGGTGAAAATTTGAATTGCTTCCAGGTTTTGGTGATTATGACTAAAGCTGCCATAGTCATTAACATAGAAGTCTTTCAGTGGATATACATTTTAATTTCACCTGGGAAAATATAAATAAATGGGATTTCTAGATCACATGGCAAGGGTTCAGTTCAGTCTCTCAGTCGTGTCCGACTCTTTGTGACCTCGTGAATCGCAGCACGCCAGGCCTCCTTGTCCATCACCAACTCCCGGAGTTCACCCAGACTCATGTCCATTGAGTCAGTGATGCCATCCAGCCATCTCACATGGCAAGGGTTCAGTTCAGTCTCTCAGTCGTGTCCGACTCTTTGTGACCTCGTGAATCGCAGCACGCCAGGCCTCCTTGTCCATCACCAACTCCCGGAGTTCACCCAGACTCATGTCCATTGAGTCAGTGATGCCATCCAGCCATCTCATCCTTTGTCGTCCCCTTCTCCTCCTGCCCCCAATCCCTCCCAGCATCAGGGTCTTTTCCAATGAGTCAACTCTTCACATGAGGTGGCCAAAGTACTGGAGTTTTAGCCAAAATGATTTCCAAAGTCGCTCTACCATTTTGCATCTCCACCAGAAATGTATGAGAGTTCTAGTACTCAGCATCCTTGCTAGTGTTGGACAGTCATTGCCATTTCCCAAAATTTAGCCTTTCTAATAAATGTATACTGGTATCTAGATGTACTTGGAACTTCCTCAAGGGCTCAGCACTAAGAATCCGTCTGGAATGTAGGAGATTTAGGAAACATGGATCCAATCCCTGGTTGGGGAAGATCCCCTGGAGGAGGGCATGGCAACCCACTCCAGGATTCTTGCCAGGAAAATCCCATGGACACAGAAGCCTGGAGGTCTATAGTCCATGGAGTAGCAAAGAGTCGGACATGACTGTGCACAAGCACTATACTGTATACTATCTTACTGTTTAATTTGTATTTCCATAAAAACTAAGAGATGTTGATAATCTTTTCACATACTTACTTCCCCTTGTATATCTTCTTTGGTAAAGTGTTGGTTCAAATCTGTTGCTTAATATTCAGTTGTGAGACTTCTCTATACATTCTAGATACAAGATTTCTTAAATGAGATTTGTGTTTTGCAATTTTTTTTCATTCTCTAGCTTGTCTTTTCACTCTCATAGCAGCTTTGTTTAATAGAGCAGGCATTTATAATTTTGATGAAGTACAATTTGCCATTAAAAAAAAAACAGAACATATTTCATATACCCTAAGAAATCATTTCCTCACTCAGGCTTGCAGTAATTTTTTCTTGTGTTTCCTTCTCAAAGTTTCTAAAATTATTTGGCTGGTCTAAGTCATATCCGGAGAAGGCAATGGCACCCAACTCCAGTACTCTTGCCTGGAAAATCCCGTGGACAAAGGAGCCTGGTGGGCTGCAGTCCATGGGGTCGCAAAGAGTTGGACACGATTGAGCGACTTTACTTTCACTTTTCACTTTCACGCATTGGAGAAGGAAATGGCAACCCACTCCAGTGTTCTTGCCAGGAGAATCCCAGGGACAGGGGAGCCTGGTGGGCTTCTGTCTATGGGGTCACACAGAGTCGGACATGACTGAAGCGACTTAGCAGCAGCAGCAGTAGCAGCAGCAGTCATATCAATTTCATTTAGGTTTTAAGATCAGCTTATGAATGTGTACAAAAGAACTAGTTGGGATTTTATTGGAATTTCTTTGAATCTATAGATCAATTGGAGGAAAACTGGCATTTATCAAGTATTCTGATGTGTGAACTTAGTATGCTTCTCTTTTATTTAGCTGTTTGATTTCTCTTTACAATGTTTTTAAATTTCAAAAGTGTACTAATCCTGTATTTATTTTGTTAAATATTTCACTAATTGTTTGATATTTTTGATGCTATTATAAATGTACCTTCTAAAATTTCAGTATCTAAGTGGACATCTCTAGTTTACAAAAATACGATTGATTATTGATCTTTTATTCTGTGACCTTCTTAAACTTATTTATAAGTTCTAGTAAGTTTTTATAGATTAAACAGGATTTTATGTAAGTATATAAAATCCTCTGGTTCAGGACGGAAACCTGTTTTGTATCTTCAACTTGTATGTCTCTCATATTTTTGTAATTGTTTATTGCCTCAACCAGCCCCTCCAGCGAAATATTCTGTAGAAGTGGAGGTGAACATCCCCACCTTGTTCCTGATCTTAATATCTTAAGAAGGTATTAATTTTTCACCATTAAATATGATAATGTAGGTTTTTTATAACTGCCCTTTATCAGGTTGCAGAAGTTCCCTTCTATTATTAGTTTTCTGAAAGTGAACTATAACCTTGCTCTTCTGAGATAAATTCTACTTGATTACAATGAATACATTTAAGGGTATTTAGTTATGAGGGAGATAGGCTTTTTACTTCCTTAAAATGTATTTTTCGGCTTTTGGTATGAGAATTATGGTGGTTTTACAAAATAATTGGGAAGAATTATGCCCTTGTCTTAGTTCATTCAGGATGTTATAATGAAAATACTATAGACTGGAAGCCTTAACAACAAACATTTATTTCTAATTTTCTGGAAGCTGGAAGTCCAAGATTCAAGTGCCTGCAGATTTGGAGTCTAATGGGAGCCTGTTTCCTGGTTCACAGATGATGAGCTTCTCAATGTTTTCCCAATGACAGGAAGTGTGAGAGAGATCTGTGGAGTCTCTTTTGCACGCACGCTCAGTCTCTCAGCTGTGTCTGACTCTTTGAGACCCTATGGACTGTTGCCAACCAAGCTCCTGTGTCCATGGGATTTTCCAGGCAAGAATATACTGGAGTGGGTTGCCATTTCCTCCTCCAGGGGATCTTTCTGACCCAGGGATCGAACCTGTGTCTCCTGCATTGGCAAGTGGATTCTTTATCACTGAGCCATCTGGGAAACCCATTGGGTCTCTTTTCTAAGAACACTAATTCTATACACGAAGCTTCCACCATTATGACCTAATCACTTCTCAAAGACCCCCCCTACCCCCCATCTCCTAACGCTGGACTGGAAGAAACACAAGCTGGAATCAAGATTGCTGGGAGAAATATCAATAACTTCAGATATGCAGATGACAGCACCCTTATGGCAGAAAGTGAAGAGGAGCTAAAAAGCCTCTTGATGAAAGTGAAAGAGGAGAGTGAAAAAGTTGGCTTAAAGCTCAACATTCAGAAAACGAAGATCATGGCATCTGGTCCCATCACTTCATGGGAAATAGACAGTGGAAACAGTGTCAGACTTTATTTTTCTGGGCTCCAAAATCACTGCAGATGGTGACGGCAGCCATGAAATTAAAAGATGCTTACTTCTTGGAAGAAAAGTTTTGACCAACCTAGATAGTGTATTCAAAAGCAGAGACATTACTTTGCCGACTAAGGTCTGTCTAGTCAAACTATGTTTTTCCTGTGGTCATGTATGGATGTGAGAGTTGGACTGTGAAGAAGGCTGAGCACTGAAGAATTGATGCTTTTGAACTGTGGTGTTGGAGAAGACTCTTGAGAGTCCCTTGGACTGCAAGGAGATCCAACCAGTCTATTCTGAAGGAGATCAACCCTGGGATTTCTTTCGAAGGAATGATGCTAAAGCTGAAGCTCCAGTACTTTGGCCACCTCATGGGAAGTGTTGACTCATTGGAAAAGACCCTGATGCTGGGAGGGATTGGGGGCAGGAGGAGAAGGGGACGACCGAGGATGAGATGGCTGGATGGCATCACAGACTCAATGGCCGCGAGTCTGAGTGAACTCCGGGAGTTGGTGATGGACAGGGAGGTCTGGCGTGCTGCGATTCATGGGGTCACAAAGAGTCGGACACGACTGAGCGACTGAACTGAACCTGAGCTGAACTGAGGGGTTAGGATGAAAAGTGAAAGTGTTAGTCGCTCAATCCGACTCTTTGAGACCCTATGGACTGTAGCCCGCCAGGCTCCTCTGTTCATGGGATTCTCCAGGCAAGAATACTGGAGTGGGTTGCCATGCCCTCCTCCAAGGGATCTTCTCGACCCAGGGATCAAACCAGCGTCTCCTGCTTGCAGACAGACTCTTTACCCTCTGAGCCACCTGGGAAAACTCTGCAGTTATCGATATACTTATTTTTAAAGGTAGAATCTTAAAACTGGTGTTTCTTGTTTCATGTATTTTCTACTATTCTACTTTAATTTGGATTATTGTTCATACCTATGTTTTAAGTTGTTGCTATAGATTTACAATATGCCAATCATTATATTGCCACAGCTTTCCTTCAAGTCGTATTTTTCCACTTCACATATAGGGTAACAATCTTTTAATAGTATGCTGCTGCTGCTGCTAGGTCGCTTCAGTCATGTCTGACTCTGTGCGACCCCATAGACGGCAGCCCACCAGGCTCCCCTGTCCCTGGGATTCCCCAGGCAAGAACTCTGGAGTGGGTGCCATTTCCTTCTCCAATGCATGAAAGTGAAAAGAGAAAGTGAAGTCGCTCAGCTGTGTCTGACTCTTAGCGACCCCACGGACTGCAGCCCACCAGGCTCCTCCACCCATGGGGTTTTCTAGGCAAGAGTACTGGAGTGGGGTGCCATATTATTTTGATCCTTTGTAGTATTATTGTCACACTTTTTAATTTTCACTTTAACCCAATTATTTTTTCTATATTTGTTTTACAAAGTCAATAATTTTTAGTGATTTAACATTTTTAAAATTTATATTTACCTATATTTACAATTGCTGATACTGTTTTTTGTGTTTGTGTATGTTTAGATTTACACTTTTAAGTAATACTATTTTTCTTTTGCTTAAAAAACATTCTTTAACATTTCTCATAGTATTTTTGTTTAAGAGAGTGTTTAATTTATCTTCATTTTTAACTTTTATTATTGCTCATGATAGAATTCTAAGGTGATATTTGCATAGTGTATGTTTGGAAACCTGTTCTTCTGTGATATACTTTATGATGTGCTTAGTAGTATTTGCCTTTCCATTTATAATCCTGAAGGTTTCTGAGTTTCTTGATTGTTTTCTTTCATTAATTTTGGAGAGAAATGACCATTACCTCCTCAAATACTTTTTGTCTCATTCTCTCTTTTTTCTTCTGTGACTCTAAGTACCTGTGTGGTAGATCATTTGATATTGTCCTACACCTCTTGGAAGGTCTGATTAAAAAAAAAAAAATCTTTCCTCTATATTATTCAGTTGAAATAGTTTCTATTGACCTAGCTTTAAATTCATTTACTGTGTGTGTGTACACGTGTGTGCCCATGTGCCTGTGTGTATTTAATTTTAGCATATTATAGACCTAGCAAATGAATGAGGATTTCACTTATATATTGGCTTCTGAGAACTCTAAACTCTCATGCCAATGACACATTTACTTTAAAAATTTGTTAAAATTTCAACTGTTCTTTTGTTCTTAATGACTTTTATGTTGGCTTCCTATTTTTCAAATGTTGTACCCAAGTGAGACAATCTGTACGTCCTCTCTCCCCTCAGAAGAACTGCAAGAATTTGAAATTTGCCAACCCTGATTATTATTGACCTCAGATTCCTGATGGTCTCAAACAAAGTTAAAATTTTGCATGATTTTGTGAAAGTGACATTGTTTTATGGCTTTCATATACCAAATGAAAGTATAAGTTTTCTTCCTAATATTTTTATGCTTGTTTGGCTTCATAACAATATCTCAATAATTCCTTTCCATTTTGGACAATATTGTATTTATTATCATTCCAGTTTTACAGATGTTAAAACAGATTTTAAAGCACTCATACAGTAGAAATAAGATGCACAGCTTGTCTCTTAGCTATTTCCTTTTCCACTGCATTTTTCATCTGTATAAATCATTCCTTTAATGATGAAATTCAGAGGTGTAAGAACTGCATTCACAAGCCTCCTTATATTTCCTTTGTATTTAGCTTGAAGTGAAATTGAGAAGGCTAAATTTCCATACTCTAATCTTCCACGTCAGAAGCCTCATTTCTACTTCTAGACTCTATAGAACACCTCGTGTTATTCTGGTTTTGCATTGATTTTTGATGTATCCCATGTCTAGGGCACACTGCATTTATATAGTTGTAGTGGTGGTAACTTTAAAAATAGACTGGAAGTTTACAGATCACCTTTGAGCCAAAGTGCATTACCCTTCACCTTTATTTTATGGGGCTTGAGCCTCAACCTGGCTTGTTGGCCTTATTTCAAGAATTGTTTTTATAGCCATGACATTTGCTGACCCTGACTGAATGCTCTTGCCTTTTGATATTCTTGTCCTTTACATCCTTCCTTTATTGTGATCACCCCTACTGTTAACTACAGGAGTCTATCTGCTAAATTATAACAGTTCAAAGCACTGACTTGATCAATTTTAGGGAATACCAGAAGCCACACTAGAAGACCAAACTGCCATATATTTCCTCAGCTTTATTACACAGACACACACACATACACACAGGGCTACAGGAGAAAAACCACTTGCCTATAATGATTACTACTACTACTGCTGCTGCTAATAATAATAACCTATTAACTTCTGTGGTAACTCAATTGGTAAAGAATCTGCCTGCAGTACAGGATACTCTGGTTCAGATCTTGGGTCAGAAAGATCCCCTGGAGAAGAGATAGGCTACCCACTCAATATTCTTGGGCTTCTCTGGTGGCTCATATGAGAATCCACCTGCAATATGGGAGACCTGAGTTCAGTCCCTGGTTTCAGAAGATTCCCTGGAGAAGGGCATGGCAACCCACTCCAGTGTTCTTGCCTGGACAGAGGAGCCTTGGCAGGCCACAGCCCATGGTGTTGCAAAGAGTTGGACATGACTGAGTGACTAAGCACATTAACACATAGCACTTCAAAATTTATCTTTTTACTTCTATGCACTGGAGAAATTATTATCCTCTTCATTTCACCAGAGAAGGAATAAAAAGTTAGCTAAAGTCAATAAACTAGTTAGTGATAAAGCCAAAATTTAAGGAAAAATTTTCTGACCTTAAAGTTTATGGTTTTAACAACTACACTACATTGTCTCTCCATCTAGTCCTTGACACATCTTACAAGGTAGGAATTATCCATAATTAAATCATGGGGAAATAAGATTTGGAATATGTTCAAAGTCATGCAGGTATAAAGGTGAGAGCTAGGATTTGTGTTTGTGAGTGACTCCTCCAAAACTTCTTTAAAACTTCTTCAATACTGCTTTCCACTGTGCTATACCAATGATGCTGAGAAGTCAGCTTGACAGTCCTGGGTATCCTTGATATTCCTGGAATGATCTATTTAGGCCATCAACTTTCATCATTGTGGAGAAGTCATGTCTCTATGAATTACATACCCTTTAAATTCATCTCTACAAATTCACACTGGGACGGAGACTCAGATATCACAAAATAAATAAACTTTGCTCAGTATGCAATAGTAAGTAAGACAAGTAAATTAGAACCTCTTAAGTAAGTAGGAAATGCCACTGCTGGACTGCAACCGTCAGACTTGCAAGTCCTATACTTGCCCAGCTCAGGACTAACAAAAGAGCCTGGAGGCTGAGACTGAGATGTCAATGGCTTAATGGATGGAGGAGCTTACATGTCTGAAACAAGGTCCTATAGTGACATCCCACTGTGTGTGGCAGATGGGGCAGGGCATGGTGGGAGACTTCTCTCTCTTGAGGGTGGGGAGAAGTTACCAGTTCTGAAGGAATTGACATCAAGTGAATTTACAGGTTGGGCTTTCCTGGTGGGTCAGTGGTTGAAAATCCACCTACCAATGCAGAAGTCATGGGTTCAACCCCTGAGTTGGAAAGATCCCCTAGAGAAGGAAATGGCAACCCTGTCCAGTATTCTTGCCTGGGAAGTCCCATGGACAGAGGAACCTGGCAGGGTCTGTGAGATCACAAAAACATGTCCATGGGGTCACATAAGAGTAGGGCACAAATTACCCGCTGAACAACGACAGCAACAACAATGGGCTCGCTGGTGACTGGAAAACCAGAAGACAGGCACGCCTCTTACCCTTTCCTTTGGGGAAGAATTATCACTAGCGGGGGCCTGGGGCAAGTGTGCAGAAAGGTCAGCCATGTGAGCATGCACTGGTTGAGCAGGGGATGTAGGGAGAGCAAGAGAGCAGCCACTTTGAGTGGCCTGACTATGCAGCCAACAACAAGACTATCAAATTCTCTTTGCTGATTGCTGTTCAGTCACCAAGTTGTATCTGACTCTGCACCTACATGAACTGCAGCAGTCTAGGCTTCTTTGTCCTTTACTGTCTCTTGGAGTTTGTTCAAATTCTTGTCCATTGAGTTGGTGATGCTATTCAGCCATCTCATCCTCTGCACCTCCCCCCTCCCCACCACCCAACCCTGCCACCTTTTGCCTTCAATCTTTCCCAGCATCAGGATCTTTTCCAATGAGTCAACTCTTTAAATCAGGTGGCCAAAGTATTGGGACTTCAACATCTGTCCTTCCAATGAATATTCAGGGTTGATTTCCTTTAGGATTGACTGATCTGATCTCCTTGCAGTCCAGGGGACTCTCAAGAGTTTCTCCAGCACCACAATTCAAAAGCACCAATAAAGCAAGACTTCAAGTAAGATACCCAGTGCAAATTAACTATAATATGAATGCTTAAAAACCTCTACCATAGACAGTATCCAAAGGATGAAGGTAATCATTCTACTCTACTCTGTGCTTGTCAGATTGTATTGTACTTTGAGAGAGTTGCAGACAAATTAGAGTGTCCCCAAATGAGGACCCAGCTCAGGTGGTATCTAGAAGACAGTTGCTTTAAAACCATACAGAAGAATGTATATGTTTAATTTGAGGGGCAAAAATAAAAACAAGCAGACAAACTACAGAGGGTCCTAATACTGATTATCGGTCATAAAACACAGGAAGAGAGATTTTAATTCAATAGGAACAAACACAGTCAGTACATTTTATTTAGATCTTTTGGCAAAAGAATTATTTCCCTCAAAGAACAGTTAGTCCCTACATCAAAAAGGAAGAGTGAATTTGTTGAGTGTGCTGAAGAAAGGATTACACTTCTAATCTCTTAGATTAGAGGACTTGTAAGGTTCTAAACCTGTGATTTTCTTAACAAAAATTGAAAGTATATGGTACAAACATATTCAAATATACAGAGTGACTTGTTTATATCATCTGGCATATATTGATCAAAGTTATTACCATGTGGAAGTTTTAAAATATAAAACACACTCCTTAGTGTGGTTGCCAGACATATTGGACAAGTTAAAATACATTTTCATTTGATAATGCCCATCTTTTCCCTAAAATCAATTTATATCTTATTACGTAAACAAATACACGCGACATTGTACAGGAGACAGGGATCAAGACCATCCCCATGGAAAAGAAATGCAAAAAAGAAAAATGGCTGTCTGGAGAGTCCTTACAAATAGCTGTGAAAAGAAGAGAAGTGAAAAGCAAAGGAGATAAGGAAAGATATAAACATCTGAATGCAGAGTCCAAAGAACAGCAAGAAGAGATAAGAAAGCCTTCCTCAGTGATCAATGCAAAGAAATAGAGGAAAACAACAGAATGGGAAAGACTAGAGATCTCTTTAAGAAACTTAGAGATACCAAGGGAACATTTCATGCAAAGATGGGCTCGATAAAGGACAGAAATGGTATGGACCTCACAGAAGCAGAAGATATTAAGAAGAGGTGGCAAGAATACATGGAAGAACTGTACAAAAAAGATCTTTACAACCAAGATAATCATGATGGTGTGATCACTCATCTAGAGCCAGACATCCTGGAATGTGAAGTCAAGTGGGCCTTAGAAAGCATCACTATGAACAAAGCTAGTGGAAGTGATGGAATTCCAGTTGAGCTGTTTCAAATCCTGAAAGATGATGCTGTGAAAGTGCTGCACTCAATATGCCAGCAAATTTGGAAAACTCAGCAGTGGCCACAGGACTGGAAAAGGTCCATTTTCATTCCAATCCCAAAGAAGGCAATGCCAAAGAATGCTCAAACTACCACACAGTTGCACTCATCTCACATGCTAG
>SJXQ01000364.1:0-94954 GCA_006408695.1 Aepyceros melampus
TCCCATCACTTCCTGGGAAATAGATGGGGAAACAGTGGAAACAGTGTCAGACTTTATTTTTCCAAAATCACTGCAGATGGTGATTGTAGCCATGAAATTAAAAGACGCTTACTCCTTGGAAGAAAAGTTATGACCAACCTAGATAGTATATTCAAAAGCAGAGACATTACTTTGGCGACTAAGGTCTGTCTAGTCAAGGCTATGGTTTTTCCTGTGGTCATGTATGGATGTGAGAGTTGGACTGTGAAGAAGGCTGAGCGCAGAAGAATTGATGCTTTTGAACTGTGGTGTTGGAGAAGACTCTTGAGAGTCCCTTGGACTGCAAGGAGATCCAACCAGTCCATTCTGAGGGAGATCAACCCTGGGATTTCTTTGGAAGGAATGATGCTAAAGCTGAAACTCCAGTACTTTGGCCACCTTATGCGAAGAGTTGACTCATTGGAAAAGACCTTGATGCTGGGAGGGATTGGGAGCAGGAGGAGAAGGGGACGACCGAGGATGAGATGGCTGGATGGCATAATGGACTCAATGGACATGAGTCTGAGTGAACTCCGGGAGTTGGTGATGGACAGAGAGGCCTGGCATGCTGCGATTCATGGGGTCGCAAAGAGTTGGACACGACTGAGCGACTGAACTGAACTGAACATCTTTCTACATCTTCCTCCCCGCCCCCCCGTCATCCCAAGTACCCTAGGATGAAACCAAAGCCACGTCTGAGTGCTGTGGCTCCCGAGAGGGTAAATAATTTTTTTAAAATTCTAGAATGTTCAATAGCAAAGCATTTTGAATTTGAAAACAGCATAGAGATAACCGCGACCTATAAATCAAAGAATTGGTGGGGCTCCAGAAATGCTCAAGCCAAAGTCTTTCTGTTCTGCCCCCTTTCAGCTCTGTTGTCTGTTTGCATGCCCTCTTGGGCTTTGTGGGGGATTTCCTTCTGCTTGTTTTGTGCACACAGAACAGACCTCCAGGTCTTGGCAGCCCTTAGGGAGCAGGACCTGGAAAGCAGTTATGGCCAAGAATCCCTTCCTTTCAGGAACTCGCTGTGTTTTGTTCATATGCCCTAGGGGTTTATGCAGCATTGCAGCGCTTGAAGGCTCATCTGTCTATGCACAGAGATGGGAGCTGCAGGTGAGTGAGTGTCCCATTTGGCTCAAAGTGGGTAACGGCACAGCCCAAGGCTGGTTCTCCTCTGGCTGCTGGCGACACTGTTGTGGGGCAGAGCAGGGGTGGTGGTCCCCACTAATTCATGTCTCTTTCTTCTTTGGTGCTGGTGGTCTGCCTCTGGCATCTTCAGGAGTGGACAAGACTCCTTAGACTGTGTTTGGGATCCTGTTTGACGTCAATTGCTTGGTCAAGCTGTGTCCGAGGGCCAGCTGGGCAGCTGTCTGACTGGATTTCTCATCTTGGGCTTCTCCCATCTGGGGCTTGTTAGGGCCCATTACGCATCTCACAGAAGTAAAGATCTTTCTTTGTGTGTGTGATTCAGCTTAACCTATTATTTACGAAATTGAAACTGAAGTATGTGCTCTGTGTGCCAAGTTGCTCAGTTGTATCTGACTCTTTGTGAACCCATGGACTTCAGCCTCCCAGGCTCCTCTGTCCATGGGATTCTCCAGGCAAGAACACTGGAGTGGGCGCCATGCCCTCCTCCAGGGGGTCTTCCCGACCCAGGGATTGAACCTGCATCTCTTGTCTCCTTCCATGGCAGGCAGGTTTTTACCACTAGTGCCACCCGGGAAGCTGGTAATTGAAATATAATAGGTATACAATATAGTACAATATAAGTTACAGGTGTACATTAGAATGATTTACAACTTTAAAGGTTACATTTTATAGTTATTATAAATATTGCCTATATTCCCCATGTTGTACAATATACTCTTGTAGCTGTTTTTTTTTTTTTTTTTAATTTGTTTGGCTGCTCCAGGTCTCAGTTTTGGCATGCAGGATCTAGTTCTCTGACCAGGTGAACCCAGGCCCCTGGAGTCTTACCCAGGGCCCATCAGGGAAGTCCCCCTGTAGCTTATCTCACACAGAACAGTTTGTGCCTCCCAATCCCCTTTGCTGACTCTGCCCCTCACCTCCTTCCCTCTCCCCCACTCTTGCCACCGGTCTGTTCTCTGTGTCTGTCTGTTGGCTTCTTTTTCGTTACAAAGATCATTTTATAAGGCCGCTCTTTGCGATCTCAGCACAGGTGAAAAGCTCAGGAATGAACAGAGGTCAGCCCTGAGCTCAGACCTGAACAGAGGTCTTGCCTGTTGCATTGTCATGAGGGAGACACTCTAATGCTCTAACTGGAATGTTATTACTATGACAAGGCTCCATTTTTCTCATTGCCTTTTTTTTTTGGTGAGAGAAGGAATGTGTGAATGTGGAGAAAGTTAAGCAGGGGCCTCAGTGCATATTGCTGGAACTTAGAAGGGGGCGGTGGCATCATGTAACCGGGGCTGAAGGGTTAAACCTTTCATGGGGTCCTTCCAGATGGAGCTTCAGGTGGATTGGAAGGAAACCACAGTGCCCTGCAATGCAGGCAGGTAGGGTTTTTCTAATTGGGTGGTGGTGGGTAGTGAACCTGCCCACCAACCCCCCGCCCCCACCCCACTATGACAGAGCGGAGTCTCTGGCTCCTCGGCGCTGGGGTTGGGGTGGGCACTGTGATGTTTGGGCCAACAGAATGTGGTGACAAGTGGTTCAGCTCCTGGTGAGACAGGCTGGCACCTGGGGTTTTAACTGGTGTGCTTGCACCTGAACAAAGGTCTTCTCCAGGAATAGATGCAAAGAAACGATAATGGACTAAAGAGAACTGCACGCAGGCACAGTTGGTGCCAATTTGAACAATAAGATACAAGAAAGGCCACGGATCAGTTGCCATTTCTTGGTGCTGGGAGCAAAAGCAGGGTACTGCGCTGTGACCCCTGCACACAGCACCAGCCAGGGGGTGGGCAGGCCCCCTCAGCCACCCCTCTGGGCCCGACCCACTCACCTGCTCCTCCTCCCACCCATTTAAGGAGCCAGCTCACCTCCCTCGGGGAGTGAGCAAGGGAGCCTGTTACTTATTCTCAGTCCTTCTTGCTACAGCCCAAGTCCCAGTTCAATTCAGTTCAGTCGCTCAGTTGTGTCCGACTCTGCGACCCCATGGACCGCAGCACGCCAGGCCTCCCTGTCCATCACCAACTCCCGGAGCTTACTCAAACTTATGCCCATGGAGTTGGTGATGCCATCCAACCATCTCGTTCTCTGTTGTCCCCTCTCCTCCCACCTGCAACCTTTCCCAGCATCAGGATCATTTCAAATGTCCCAGGGTCCCAGTAAAGCCTTATCCAAATTCCCAGTCTGGTCTGTTGTGCTTGTGCTCAGCCCAGTTGCTTTTCCACTTCTGTAGACTCAGAGTGAACAGTTGATTTCCTCTCTTTTTGGACTCTGATTGTATGATGGCACAGTCACAGCAGAAACCGTCCCTCTGTAGCACATTTACACACAGGTGCAAGGAATTCCATATCTGTTATCTCACTTAATCCTTGCTCAGTCACCCAGTTGTGTCTGACTCTTCACGATCCCATGGACTATAGCCCGCCAGGCTCCTCTGGCCGTGGGATTTCCCTGGGCAAGAATACTGGAGTGGGTTGCCATTTCCTCCTCCAGGGCATCTTCTGGACCCAGAGCCTCTTAAGAATTTCTACGAGTCAAGAATCCAGGAACCCTGCTGGCTAACATATGTGCTGCCCTCCACTGAACGGTAGGGGCGTCCTGCCTCTTGGAAGCACCTGTCTTGTAAGGAGTGGGATACTTGGAGATGCCCAGGGGGGTGGGCAAAGCCTGTGTCCAGTGACCAGGAGCATCCTTGGGCGCCCAGCGGACAGCTCACCGGAGCTGAGATGCACCATCCCTGCTCGCCCTCCCTGACTCCTGACCCACAGCATCCTGAGCCAAACCAACAGCTGCGTGAAAGCTTTAAGTCTGGGGTGGCTTCACATGGAACTGCGCTTACCTGGGGCATTTTTGTCAAGACGAGACTGGTCACCTGGCTGGGCTGGGGAGGAGGCTGGGTGAAAAGTGGCTCCAGTAAGAAAGTGAAAGTGAAAGTGGCTCAGTCGTGTCCAGCTCTTTGTGATCCCATAGATATCCAGTCCATGGAGTTCTCCAGGCCAGGATACTGGAGTAGGCAGCCTTTCCCTTCTCCATCCCATAGATATACAGCCCATGGAGCTCTCCAGGCCAGAATACTGGAGTGGGTAGCCTTTCCCTTGTCCAGGGGATCTTTCCCACCCAGGGATCGAACCCAGGTCTCCCGCACTGCCGGTGTATTCTTTACCAGCTGAGTCACAAGGGAAGTCCAAGAATACTGGAGTGGGTAGCCTATCCCTTCTCCAGCAGATCTTCCCAACCCAGGAATCTAACCAAGGTCTGCTGCATTGCACGCTGATTCTTTACCAACTGAGCTATCAGGGAAGGAAGCGGTGGATAAAGATTCTAGCTGCTCTCCCAGGTGAAGGTGAAGGTGAAGCGGGGCTTCTGGTGGGGACCAGCGCAGGTACAGATGCCTGCAGGAGGCCCCATCTCCCTGCCTCTGGGTGGGGGCAGGGAAGCTGGAACACTAAACACAGGGGATTCCCAAGTTCCATCACTTATCAGATGCCAACTGAGCTCACATATGCTCAGCACATGAGATAGGCATGTGACAGATACCACCCTGGTCCCAAGAATCCCTGCCTATCCCTGGGGAGAAAGAAGTCCCGCGGGATCGAGATGAGGCCAGAGGCCGGGTCGCAGTGGACGGGGAGTGGGCTCCTAGGCGGTTTGGGCCCCTTGATTAGGCAGCTGACCAGTGTCCCTGGACCAGTCAGGTCCTGGCCAGCCTGCCCCATCTCTGCTTGCCGCTGGGCTGCCAGGTGCCCTGCATGATGGCCAGTCTGGGGAGAGACTCAGCCAGACCTGGAGTTAGTGGAGGGACCGCTGACCCACGTCAGCTGGTTTCCTTCATCGTCGCCGCTGTTGAGCCCCTGTTGGTCTCAGCTCCTTGGCTAAGCTTCTGCTGCTCCCTCCCGGCTGGAGCCTAGTGACCCCGTCACCGCATGGGTAGTGATGGTTGGTTGTGGTTTCCATTTCTGCTTCTCAACATGAATTTGCTGGAACGTCTCCCAGAGTTTATCATGTAACTGACAGTATAGCTTTCAGTTCAATATTATCATTGTATTAATAGCTTGCCATGTCATTTAGGACTAAGTGTTATAATCTTTGAGCCTCTGTTTTCTCAGCTAGAAAATTGTACTAATACTACTGATTTCGCAGGGTATAAGGATTAAGTGGGCTTCCCAGGTGGCACAGCGGTAAAGAATCCACTTGCCAATGCATAAGATGAGGGTTTGATCCCTGGGTCAAGATCCCTGGAGAAGGAACTGGCAACCCACTCCAGCATTCTTGCCTGGAGAATCCCATGGACAGAGGAGCCTGGCAGGCTACAGTCCATGGGGTCACAGAGTCGAACATGACCAGGCAACTGAGCAAAGTTAAGTGAAATAACAGATGTGGAATTCCTTGCACCTGTATGTAAATGTACTACTGAGCGATGGTTTTGTTGTTGTGGTTGTGCCATCATGTAATCAGAGTCCCAAGAGAGAGGGAATCAACTGTTCACTCTGAGTCTACAGAAGGAGAAAAACAAGTTTTTGGAGAAACAAGTCTTGACCTGTGGGGAAGAAGCTGGAATGGAGACCTAAAATATACGACGGTGGCCCTGTCACTTGTTTACCCAACTCTGGAAGGGACAGTGTGGTTTGAGGAACTTACCTTCTTATTTTCTTGGGATTCCTTGATGCTGGAGTGCAGGGAAGCAGAGTCTGATCTGCTCAAAGCAATTTTTATGGATGAGATTTAGCTTTCAAGTCTTCCTTCTAGAGATGACTTCAGGACTTTGAGGGGGGAAAAACATGAAATTGTGATTTAGGAAGATTGTAACTCAAGCATTTGTTGAGAAGACACCAAATACTTTATTTCCTTGTAAGGGAAGAAAGATCATATTTATGATCAAAACGTGTGAAAGGAGGTGTGTATCATGTTGTCTAAAGAAAGCAGCCTAAGGAGAACTTCGGGGCTCCCCTGGGGCTCAGTGGTAAAGAATCCACCTGCCATTGCAGGAAACACAGATTTGATTCCTGGGTCAGGAAGAACTTCTGGAGGAGGAAATGGCAACCCACTCCAGTATTCTTGCCTGGGAAGTCCCATGAACAGAGGAGTCTAATGGGCTACAGTCCAAGGGGTTGCAAAAGAGTCAGACACGACTTAATGACTAAATGACAATAAAAACAAAAGTGACCTTCAGGAAAGCATTAGCAGTGGAAGATGATGGCTGCCCTGAGTCCCACTGGATCCAACGTTCATTTCTCTTGGTGGTCTGCCACATGATGAATGGGAAAGCACTTGCCTTTCTATAGACTGTCTATTGACCTTAGATGACTGCATTATAGCCTACTGGTTGGAAACCTTCAGGTCACAATGATGAACAATGATCAGACAAGTGGACCTCTTTTAAAAATGCAAACTAATAAATTTCACAGAAATCACTCATTAGGGTGTGCTAGGATGTGATCAGTGCAGTATGTTTTGTCAAAATGTTGGATGAGGTAATTTGGTAGAATGAACCATTCTACCATAGATGGAGCCACCAGATCATTCTCAGCTGGCCAAGAGAGAGAGATTTTCAAAATATAACATAGCTGTGAAAGCAGTAATAGGGGTTTCTATGGCTATATCATCACCTGAATGGCATATCATGAATATTACTACTCTTTCTCCTCTATCCAACCACCCATTCCCCAACCCACCCTATTCATCCATCCATCCACTCATTTATCCATCCATTCCTCCACCCATCCAAACATCCATCCACCCACTCATCCATTCATTCACCTATCCATCCACTTGTCCATCCATCCAGACATCCATCCATCCATCTACCCACTCATCCATCCATCCATGCATTCATCCATCCATCCAACCATCCATCCACCCACTCATCCATCCATCCATTCATCCATCCATCCAACCATCCATCCACCCACTCATCCATCCATCCATCCATCCATCCATCCAACCATCCGTCCACTCCCTCATCCATCCATTCATCCACCCACCCATCCATTCATCCATCCATACAAACATCTGTCCACCCACTCATCCATCCATCCACCCATCCACCCACTCATCCATCCATCCATTCATCTACCCACCCATCCATTCATCCATTCATCAAAGCATTGAGCACCAACTAAGTGCCAAGTATTATGGAAGGTGCTGGGGACAGATAGGTGAGACAATCCTTAGCTGTAAGGAGTTTGTTATCTGCTGGGGACAACAGACAAGAAGGGTTAATGTGCAGTGCAGTGCTAGTTTATGAGCTCTCAGGACAGAGATTTGGAAGCCTGCTAGGGTCAGGGGACTCAGGGAAGGATGTCTGAGCTTCCTGGATGGCTTCAGATTCACATACCAGGAGGAAAAAGCAATGTTTTCAAGGTCTAGGTGGCCTGGGAGGGTATGCCCTGTTGGTGAATGTAGATATTTGATAAAGGGGGCTTGTGGGGTGACATACGGGCCCATCCTTATGCGCCCAGCAAGGAGTTTGCATGTGACGTTGCACAGCAGTGATTATTGACCTGGGCCCCGAGGACAGGGGCCCACGGCACTTGGGGGTGAGGGACAGGGCTCATAACCACTCCTCCTGCTACAACCAGGCAACTCCACTTCTGTCTGATTTAAATAGTGAGCTCCTGCTGAGAGTTCTGTCAGAAAAAATTTTCTGCAGTTTAGTTTGGAAACCACCAGAGTAGATGAGGACGCTCCAGCTATGGGTTCGGCTCGGGAATTGTTCCAGACAGTCCCTCCAGGGTAATGTGGAGGGTGGTTCCAGGGGAGTCAGCAGGGACAGGGGCTCTTCTCTTGGGCAGCTGAAGGGGTGGGAGCATCCCCGTGGGTTTCTTTGGGCCTGGGGGGCACTAAGTGGGATGGATGGGCAAGGGGCTGGGGGATGCGGATGACACATCAGTAACACTGCCAGGCGCAGCAGCAAGACTGGGTGGGGTCAGACTAGGAAAGGTGGGATGAGATAGCATCGGTGTCCTGAGAGCTTTATCTTACGTCCCACAGCCTCTGGGAAAAGACCCAGATATGTGTGCGTGCGTCTATATATATGTATATAGGGCTTCCGCAATGGCTCCGTGGTAAAGAATTCACCTGCAGCGCAGGAGACACAGGAAATGTGGGTTCGATTCCTGGGTCAGGAAGATCCCCTGGAGGAGGGCATGGCAATGCACTCCAGTATTCTTGCCTGGAGAATCCCATGGACAGAGGAGCTTGGTAGGCTACAGCCCGTAGGGTCGCAAAGAGTCGGACATGATTGAAGCGACTGAACACACACACACACACACACACACTTACCAATTGCCCAAGACATTTGTTAAAAATGTCGTGAACATATTTGTAGAGTAAAACTGTTTTAAAAACCAGAGAGGGAGAGGGAGGGAGGATATGAGAGAGAATGAGAGAAGCCAGCGCTTTGATATCACACCCAGAAACACAGGAAGATGCTGTCTTATGAATGAGCCATATTAACTCCATTCCTAAAATAGTTTTAGTGCACTGCATTTTTAGAAAAATGGAAATACCCCAGGTCCAATGGAAAGGTTTCTGTAACACTGTCAGCAGTTCATGGGGCTGTCCTCGTGTGACCACCCATCTGTGACCCTGAGTTGAGAACATCAAGGCCCCTGAGCTGTGGGTGACGGCTGCCCATCTGCCTCACTGGTGAACTGACCCAAGTGTATTTTACACGGTGTCTCCCACGCATGTTGTGGTGTGAGGCGCCTGGGCTGGACTCACGGGTTTGGTTTGCGCCTCCCTGGAAAGGGCGGGCGGCCAAGCCCTCTGGAGTCAGAGCGGAGGTGCTGGATTTGGCCAGAGCCGACCTCTTGCAAAGTGGAAAACTGAGACCATGGAAAATCCTCTCTTAAGAATGATTCTTGAGTTTAACATTGGACCTTGTCAGATATTGTTGAAGTCCTCTAGTGAAGATACTTAAGGGAATTCCCTGGTGGTCCAGTGGGTAGGACTCTGTGCTTCTGCTGGAGGGAGTGGAGGGGTCATCCCTGGTCTGGGAGCTAAGATCTTGCACGCTACAGGGCCAAAAAAAAAAAAAAAAATCCTAAAAGACAAAGCTGTGGCAAGCAGTTGTGAACTGCTGGGAGTCCTGAGGTCCCTTCCATCTTTTTGTTGCTGTTGTTACAATTAAAAAATTTTTTTTCCATGGGAGGATAATTACCTAATGGTATTGTGATGGTTTTTGTCATACATCAACATGAATTGGCCATAGGCATACATGTCTCCCTTCCCTTCCGGACCAACTCCCGCTCCATTCCTCCAGGTCATCACAGAACCTGCGCTTTGGGTGCCCTATGTCATACATCAAACTCCCACTGATGGTCTGTTTTACATATGGTAATATTTCATGGGCTCCAAAATTACTGCAGATGGTGACTGCAGCCATGAAATAAGAAGACGCTTACTTCTTGGAAGAAAAGTTATGAGCAACCTAGATGGCATATTAAAAAACAGAGACATTACTTTGCCAACAAAGGTCCGTCTAGTCAAGGCTATGGTTTTTCCAGTAGTCATGTATGGATGTGAGAATTGAACTATAAAGAAAGCTGAGCACTGAAGAATTGATACTTTTGAACTGTGGTGTTGGAGAAGACTCTGGAGAGTCCCTTTAACTGCAAGGAGATCCAGCCAGTCCATCCTAAAGGAAATCAGTCCTGAATGTTATTGGAAGGACTGATGTTGAAGCTGAAACTCCAATACTTTGGCCACCTGATGAGAAGAGCTGACTCATTTGAAAAGACCCTGATGCTGGGAAAGATTGAAGGCAGGAGGAGAAGGGGACGACAGTGGATGAGATGGTTGGATGGCATCACTGACTCAATGCACATGAGTGTGAGTAAACTTTGGGAGTTGGTGATGGACAGGGAGGCCTGGCATGCTGCAGTCCATGGGGTCGAAAAGAGTCTGACATGACTGAGTGACTGAACTGAACTGAACTGAATATTTCATGAGGTGCAGACATCTAGCAGGTATTGGATGGGTCCCACCTGGTTGGGCAGGTGTGGGAAGGAGCAGGGCTGACTTGTTGCTGGGATCTGACTATGGGCAGAGGAAGGGGAGATGGGAGGGACACAGAGAAAGAGACACACAGAGAAAGAGAAAGAGAGAGGCTGAGTTATTCTGAAGCCACGATACAGTTCTTGATTCATATGGGCGGGAGGTGTGACTTCCTGGGTGATCCTGTGACAGGTTATGGTGCTTCAAAAATGATTCATGTTCCCACCTGTAGAAAAGGTTGACTTTTTGGGACACACATGCACACACACACACACACACACACACACACATAAAGAAGAAACCAAGGCCATATCAAATTTTGTTTTTATTGTTCCAGTCAAAAAAAAAGGAGGAACACCTCAATATGTAAACAGTTACCCTAACACAGCGAGTTCTTAAAGATATATATTTTTTATTCTAAAAAAATTTGGCATTGTAGTGATTTCTTAATACATAACTTGTGCTTTTGCGCGCCGCATGCTTTCGCCTTGGTGTCCGTGCGCAGAAGTACTTGGAGTTGAGTTACAAAAGGACTGAAAGGTGGTCAGGAGCCAAACCAGCGCTTGCACCCTACCTGGCTTTCCTTTCCAAAAACTGGCGGAAAGGTTGATGATACTGACTTCAGAAGCCGATCTAGTTACTTATCGGGAGCAAAAGTCAGAAGACTTGTAGAATTTTGGAAAAATGCTTTTCTTTTTCTTTTTTTTCCCAGTTCATCAGTAAGGACCATTGGTTTTGCTCAAGGAAAACTTCATTTTTTGCATTGTATTTTTAGTATCTATAAATCTCTCTTGTGATTACCCCTGTCTCATGATTTTGCTGGACATGTAGATTACTTCTAAATGCTATTGAAATTCTACCAATGATTTCTTGTTTTCCACAGAGTCACTGAATCATTTCAACTTGCTTGACAGTGTGGTCAAGGACATTTTGCTTTTTTTCCCCCCAGTAAAAGTCATTCTTTAAAAAAAATCTCAATCCTACAGCCTTGAAAGCCTTTTATGCACAATGATGGGTTTACTAATAAATGCTACTGTGCTATTCTTTCTGTGGTCTGTGTTCCTTAACCTGGAATCCTAAGTCTTCTACAATTTAGCACCAGTTTTCAAAATGCATATTTTATCAAATCCTACAATAAGTTATCTCTCCGCATCTAGGCTGACCTGGATACCATCTCCCAATCTTGCTTTGTGTTTGCCTAGCTTTGGACCCTCTCTCATGCTGACTCCTCAAACTGCAAGGAAAGCCCTCCCTCTTGGATTTCTATATTCCAACTCCCATTTAGTCTCGAGGAATGTCAGGATGAATGTCCCTTCCTTTCCCAGGAAACCATTCCCAAGGGCTTACATGGAAACCGACCTGCTTTCTTTAAATTTCAGAACAGCTGGTATACCCTCTATATTAGGTTGTCTTATTCTGAAAACTAGAGTATGTTAATTTCCCTCTATGCCTTAATATCTTCATTTGTAAAGTGTGAGTCAATATTTGCTCACTGGGATCCTGTGTGGCTTGGTGCACTCAGCATGTGTTGTCACATGTTGAGAGCTGGTAGCCATGAGGTTGGTTGTAGGATTATTGAGGGCAGAGGAAGTCACCATTTCTTAGAATCTTCAGGGTAACTTGCCTAGGACATCACCCACTGCTCTGCAACCGTTCATGGCCAATACTCAGTCCAGCACATGTAGATTTAGGACAATTAAGTCTGGGGCACCACTTCCAGAATATTTTGAGTGGAGTTTTTTCTTTATCTCTTCAGTGACTTACATCCCTGAGAATGGAAATACAAGTGTATGCTTGCTCCTAGCATTGGTGAACTTCATGCACCTTGAAAATGAAACGTTTTATTTCTCTGTAGGTGAGATTTATCAAAACCGCAAGTTTTAAAGACTTTTTGGGAACAGAATTGAATCTCTGTTTAGAAAACAGCATTTTCTAGGAACAGAAATAGAAATGCTGTACCTGGGACACCAACGCGCACCCCGGTGACACCCTAGCTTGATGACTTGGTTCCAGAAGTGCCTGGGCTTTGTTTTATATAAGTAATTCCTGACATTTCTATGTGGTGGAAGGGATGAGAACTTCCGGGTCCATAGAAACATGGACGTCTACAAACATGCAACACTCAAACCAGATTAAGACTTCTCCTCAAACTCACAGATTCAGATTAAAAAAAGACTATTAAAGTTTAGGCACTGCTGAGGACTTTTAATCTATTGAACTTTCCAGAATAATTTTCTATCTTATGAAATGGCTCACAGAACCACCTCACATTTTACAGGGCCATAGTAGTGTTTTTGGCCTTGTTATTGTGCTATTTTGTTAGAAAAGGCAAATATCATGAATTATCTTTCAAATAAGAGAGGAACAGGGTGATATGGTTGAAATAAAGTAGTTGAATGAAAATGTTATTATGGTTTAAGCTTTTTGCCTCCTTAATTATGTTCTATGTTGTTTAGTATCAATTTTTTTTTTTTTTTGGGCTGGCCTGGGGTCCTGGATGCATGCTTCAGGGAAGGTAGAGCTGCATTCAGGTTAGAAGTAAGTTGTCAATAACCTGTTGGGGCTGACTGAGCTGTTCGTGGATGAACCTGCAAGATGTAGGCATGCTCTTATTTTCTATCAAAGACACTATATTTCCTTGGGGCTTTTTTTTTTAATTGTAGAGGAGAGTATAGTGCTTATTTAGTAATACCTCATTTGTCCAACTCACACTTATAGCTTGTCTATTTGCTCAGGAAGTAAAAGAGAGAAGAATGTAGTTGGTGACGGTATGCTGGTGACAAGCACATGGATATTAATGAAATTTCACTGCCCCCTGCAAAGAAATCAGTGAAACTCTTAAAAGCATCTAAGACTTAAATCTAAACCATCTTGGGCTTAGTTAGTGTAAGGATGGAGTACACCAGATCTGATGGTGATGCAGACCAGAACTCAGAGTCACAGAAGCAGAAAATGTGGGATTCAAAGGTTTGCTGAAAAAGATGAGACTAAGAGCAGACACATTTCCTCCTCAATCTTAACGGAAACAGTCACCAAGATAAACCACATTCTGGGCCATAACACACCCCTTAACAAACTTGAAAGTGTAGAAATTATGCACAATCTGTTTTAGACCATAATGAAATTAAACTAGAAATCAATAACAGAAAGATAGGTGGAAAATCTCAACCTACTTGGAAATGCAACCACATAATCTAAATAACATGCAGGTTAAATAGAAATCTCAAGAGAGTTAAAACATATTTTGGACTAAATGAAAATGAAATTATAACTTATCAAAACTTGTGTGATGCCTTCAAAGAAGTGCTTAGAGGAATTGAGAAGCAAGAAATTTGTCTTTTCAGAAGACATAGTTTTCTATGTAGAAAATCTGAAAGAATCAACCAAATTTTTTTTTGGCAACTAATAAGTCATTATAGCAAGGTTGCAGGATATAGGCTTTGTATATTAACCCTATATGCCAGCAATGAACAAGTAGAATTTGAAATAAAAAGCACACCATTCTATACATGAACACTCTCCTAAATAAAACACTTAGGTTTAAATCTAACAAAATACACAGGAGAAAAACTACAAAACTCTGATGAAAGGTATAAAATGAATGAAATAAATGGAGAGACAGTGCATATTTATGAATAGGAAGAGTCAATATTGTCAAGATGTCAGTTCTCCCTGAAGTGAATGACAGAGTCAATGCAATTCTAGTCAAAATCCCAGCAAGTTGTTTTCTGGAAATTGACAGACTGATTCTAAATTTGTACAGAGAAACAAAAGATCCAGAGTAGCCAACCTAATATTAAAGGAGAAAAACAAAGTTGGAAGACTGACACTACCCTGTCTCAAGGCTTACTATAAAGCTACAGTAATCAAGACAGTGTGGCATTGGTGAAAGAACACACAAATAGATCAGCAGAACAGACTAGAGAGCCCAGAAGTAGACCTACATAAATACAGTCAACTCATCATCGACAAAGGAATGAAGGCAATACAGTGGAATGGAGATAATCATTTCAATAAATGGTGCTGGAGTAAAACTATACATTCATATTTCCCAAAAAATGCATCTAAACACAAGCCTTACATGTTTCACAAAATTAACTCAAAATGGACCATAGATTTAGATATAAAATGCAAAACTATAAAACTTCTACCAGAGAACAAATGAGAAAACTTAGATGACCTTGGGTATGGCAATGACTTTTAAAACAACACCAAAGGCATATTTCATGAAGGAGAAATTGATAAGCTGGTCTTCATTAAAATTAAAAATTTCTGCTCTGCAAAAACACTGTCAACAGAGTAAGAAGACAAATCACAGACTGGGAGAAAATATTTGCAAAAGACTCATTTTATAAAACATTATTATCCAAACTATACAAAGAACTCCTAAAACTCAACAATAAGAAAGTAATCTGATTTAAAAATGGGCAAAGAGATTAAACACACACATTTATGGTCTACTAATCTATGACAAAGGAGGCAAGAATATACAAGGGCAAAAAGAGTTTCTTCAATAAGAGATGCTGGGAAAATTGGACACCTACATGTAAAAGAATAAAATCAGAACACTCTCTAACACCATACACACAAATAAACTCAAAATGGATTAAAAACCTAAATGTGAGTCTGGATACTTTAAAACTCTTAGAGGGAAACATAGGCAGAATACTCTTTGAGATAAACTGAAGCAAGATCTTTTGATCCACCTCCTAGAGTAATGGAAATAAAAACAGAAATAAACAAATGGGATCCAATTAAACTGAAAAGCTTTTGCACGCAAAGGAAACCATAAGCAAAGTGAAAAGACAACCCACAGAATGGGAGAAAATATTTGCAAATGAAGTGACTGACAAGGGATTAATCTCCAAAATATACAAATGGCTCATCTGGCTCAATAACAAAAAATCAAACAACTCAATAAAAATAAGCAGAATATCTAAATAGACATTTCCCCAAAGAAGGCATGCAGATGGTCAAAAAGCACATGTAAAAATGCTCAACATCACTAGTTGTCAGAGACATGCAAATCAACACGATATTGGTCAGAATGGCATCATCAAAAAATCTACCAACAGTAAACGCTGGAGAGGATGTGGAGAAAAGGGAACCCTTTCGCACTCTTGGTGGAAATGTCAATTGACACCACCCTTATGGAGAACAGTATGGAGGTTCCTTAAAAAACTAAAAATAGAGTTGCCATATGATCCAGCAATCTTACTCTTGGGCATACAACCAGAGAAAACCGTAATTCGAAAAGATACACTCACCTCTGTGTTCATTAGAACACTATTTACAGCAACCAAGACGTGGAAGCCACTTAAATGTCCACTGACAGAGGAATGGATAAAGCAGATGTGATACATATATACAATGGAATGTTTCTCAGCCATGAAAAGAATGAAACAGTGCCATTTTCAGCAACATGGACGAACCTAGAGACTGGCACCCTGACTGAAGCAAGTCAGAGAAAAGCAAATATATAATAATGCTTATATATGTTGCATCTAAAAGAATGCTACAGATGAGCTTATTTACAAAACAGAAATAGAGCAAAAACCAATCTGGTGGTTACCAAAGGGAGGGGAGAAATGATAAATTGGGAGAGAGACTGAAACTGGCGTATATACATTACTGTGTTTAAACTCGTGGCTCAGTCAGTAAAGTCAGTTCTCCTCACTCAGGCAGTCAGAAGACTACTTGCAATACAGGAGACCTGGGTTCGATTCCTGGGTCAGGAAGATCCCCTGGAGAAGGAAATGGCAACCCACTCTAGTATTCTTGCCTAGGAAATTCCATGGCAGAGGAGTCTGGCAGACTCTAGTGCTTGGGGTCGCAGAAAGTTGAATAGGACTGAGCGACTAAACCACCACCAACATATACAAAATAGATTACTAAGTCAAGTGGGCCTTAGAAAGCATCATTACGAATAAAGCTAGTGGAGGTGATGGAATTCCAGTTGAACTGTTTCAAATCCTGAAAGATGATGCTGTGAAAGTGCTGCACTCAATATGCCAGCAAATTTGGAAAACTCAGTACTGGCCACAGGACTGGAAAAGGTCAATTTTCATCCCAATTCCAAAGAAAGGCAATGCCAAAGAATGCTCCAACTACCGCACAATTGCACTCATCTCACAGCTAATAAAGTAATGCCCCAAATTCTCCAAGCCAGGCTTCAGCAATATGTGAACTGTGAACTTCCTGATGTGCAAGCTGGTTTTAGAAAAGGCAGAGGAACCAGAGATCAAATTGCTAGCGCTTTTAAAAGTGGAAGCACTTACAGATTATTTTCTTGATGTTACATCCTTTAACAATAAGCTATAAATTCAAAATGCTTTAGGAGTAAAGTAATATTAATATGATAATTTTATTATTAAGATATAATTTTAGAAACCTTGAATTTTACTTTGTACCTAAGTAATTTACAGAATTTTAAACTACTCATAATTCATTTACTATCCTTATAAAACTCATAAATCATGTATTCTTCCCATATCTATCTTATACTAAATTCTATACATTCATAAAGATGCCTGACAAATAAGACAAACAATAGGACAAAAATCAAACCAAAAATTTATCCTTTTGATAAATTTACTCATTGACAGAAATAATATTCTGATTATAGGATAAGCCAAAAAAAAAACCCTCAATACTTTTAAATTTATCAGAATTACAATTAGCATTCTATAATCAAATTATTCCAAATAAAAGCAAAAACAATCTATATTAATATTTGAGATTAGAACAAATTTGTTGTGCCTTTCTAACTTCTGTGGAAGTATAGCCACCATCATGTCTCAGGCCTATCCTTCAATAAAGGGAAATATGTAAAAAGTAAAATGCATTCTGTGAATTATAAACTATATTCAGATGGCAGATGGGGTAGAGAAAGCATGTACCAATCAGGTGGCCTACAGAATCTGGTTTTAGAGTCCAATACTACAGGTAAACTCACCCTGGAGAAGGAAATGGCAACACATTCTAGTATTCTTGCCTGTGAAATCCCATAGACAGAGGAGCCTGTGGGCTAGAGTCCACGGGGTCGCAAAAAGTCGGACACAATTGAGCGACTAACACACACACAGGTAAACTCATGCAGTTATTGCATCACTGAACTTCTATATAAAGTCAGGATCCCTAAAGGGTTTAACTATTAATAAAAGGTAACTATATTCAGATGGCAGATGGGGTAGAGAAAGCATGTACCAATCAGGTGGCCTACAGAATCTGGTTTTAGAGTCCAATACTACAGGTAAACTCACCCTGGAGAAGGAAATGGCAACACATTCTAGTATTCTTGCCTGTGAAATCCCATAGACAGAGGAGCCTGTGGGCTAGAGTCCACGGGGTCGCAAAAAGTCGGACACAATTGAGCGACTAACACACACACAGGTAAACTCATGCAGTTATTGCATCACTGAACTTCTATATAAAGTCAGGATCCCTAAAGGGTTTAACTATTAATAAAAGGTGAGTTTTTAAAATCTGTTCTGCAGAGGCAAACAGAAAAAAAATCTATTTCAGTTTAGGTTCTACACAGAAGAAAAAACTGGTTTAGTTATAGACTAGACATCATGTCACTTTGGGGCATAAATTCATCCTGCAAACAAACTCCAGGAAAAAAAAAAATCCACAGGCCAAAACTTTCACTTCCTTTGGACCTGGGTTGCTAGGCCCCTAGAAGTCCACTCTCTCTCTCTAGAGCAGGGGTAGACAAGCTAAGACCCAAGGCTAAGTCTAGAACAAAGCCTCACCATCTGTTGATGTGTATGGCTGCTTTCATTTTATAACAGCAGAGTTGATTAGTTTTGACAAAGACCATATGGGCCACAAAGCCTAAAATGGTTACTATCTGTCCCTTTATGGAAAAGATTGGGACCCCTTGCATTAAATACTTATAATAATGTCAAATGTGTTCAAAACAAAACAATATTAATTAAATTAGTAGAAAACAGTAGCCTGTAAATTGGAAGTTGACCAAAGAGTAAAAGTTCTGGTTAACAGTCAACTTAATTAAGTATGCATCTTAAAACTTCAAAAGTCATCACATGTGGTTTAATCCTGAATCTTCCTGTTCTCCCCAAGACATACAAAATAAGGAAAACATGGAGTGGGGGAAGTGAAAGAAAAAGAAAATTAATTTTCCAGAGAAACTAGGAATGAAAATAAACTCAACAATTCCAAATCAGATGTGATTGTGCAAAAAGCCAATGAAGCTAAGAGAACCAGATAGAGAAACCTGCAAGAACGCAGAAAAGAAGACAGGAACAAGGAATACAGGAGAAGCCTCATGGCAGATCTCAAAAATTACCCCTCTCATTCTCACAAAGAATGGGCCCCACGCTCCCTAAACATGAGAAGAGCTATAATTTAAAAAGACAAACAAACACAGAAAATGTACAAAAACCAGATGGGCTAACAAGGCAAAATCCAACTTTCTCTTGTATACAAGAGATACATTTAAAGTGATTCTTAATGGCTAACAATAAAGGAATGGGCAAAAATACACCAAGAAAAGACCAACTTGCCATCCTCCAAAATTCAAGACCCATAATATTAATAATAGACAAGGTAGAAATCAAGTCAGAAGACAACAAACAAAGCACCTAATACTATTAAAAGACACAATTCACAATAAAGATTTAGTAGTTATGAATATCCATGATAGCAAATTCTACAAAGCATAAATTCAAGAACATATAAGAATATAAAAGCAAAAATAAACTAGTATTTTTATACTTTTATTAACTTTCAGAGCATGATAGATCAAGTTAATAAAAAAATCATAAGTAAGGAGAGAAGACCTAACCAGAAGGAGCAGTAGATTTTAGACAGACTTTATTTCCTTGGGCTCCAGAATCACTGTGAATGGTGACTACAGCCACGAAATGAAAAGATGCTTGCTACTTGGAAGAAAAGTTCTGACAAACCTAGACAGCATATTCAAAAGCAAAGACATCACTTTGCCAACAAAGGTCTGTATAGTCAGTTATGGTTTTTCTAGTAGTCATGTCCTGATGTGAGAGTTGGACCATCAAGAAGGCTGAGCACTGAAGAACTGATGCTTTTGAACTGTGGAGCTGGAGAAGACTCTTGAGAGTCCTTTGGACTGCAAGGAGATCAAATCAGTTAATCATAAAGGAAATCAATCCTGAATATTCATTGGAGGGACTTATGCTGAGGCCGAAGTTCTAAAACTTTGGCTACCTGATGCGAAGAGCTTATTCATTAGAAAAGACCGTGATGCTGGGAAAGATTGTGGGCAGGAGGAGAAAGGGACAACAGAGGATGAGATGGTTGGATGGCATCATTCACTCAATGGACATGAGTTTGAGCAAAATTCTGGGAGATAATGAAAGCCAAGGAAGCCTGGTGCGCTGTAGTCCATGGGGCTGCAAAGAGTCGGACTGACTGAGTGAGCAACAAAAACAACCTACGCTGTATCTTGATATAATAGGATTTATCTCCTTTTCAACTATCTATGGAACAATTATAAAAACTGGATTCCAAAGAAAATGTGAATAACTTACAAAAAGAATAAATAATACCCAAAATATTCCCTGAACACTATAATAAAATAAAACAATGAAGACACAATTTAAAAAGCAACTTTTTTACACAGAAAATCTGTAACTCTTGCTTAAACAACTCTGGGGCCCATTTGAAAAATGACAATGACTCACCCACATCTGCCTCATTGCGGGCATGAGTGTTTCTGACAATAATGTATGTACACAGGCTGATTTAATGTAGCATTTCTTACTAACCATTACATCTAAAATGTTCCTCTCACCAAAAGTCTCTTTCAGTTCAGTTCAGTTCAATCACTCAGTCGTGTCCGACTCTTTGCGACCCCATGAACCACAGCACACCAGGCCTCCCTGTCCATCACCAACTCCCAGAGTTCACCCAAACTCATGTGCATCAAGTTGGTGATGCCATCCAGCCATCTCATCCTCTGTCGTCCCCTTCTCCTCCTGCCCCCAATCCCTGCCAGCATCAGGGTCTCTTCCAATGAAGTGGGCAAAGTACTGGAGTTACAGTCTCTTTAGAGTTCCTCTATTTTCTCATTAAAATAAGAAGTAAAGTCATCAACTGAGAGTAATGATGAGGCGTGAACTGTTAGAAGTTTTAAGGGAGTGGAAAATATATGAAACAGTCATCTGGGAGAGCCAGAAGAGACAGTGGTGACTGTGAACTTAAAACTTGGTCAGTGAGAAGTACAGACAAAAGAGGGCGGGGAGAGACTGAAAACTTGACAGGAGGCTCAATGGACTGTTGAGGTAAGGCTGAAGAACTACCAGTCTGGATCCTCTTCAGAAGTAAGCTGGAAACATCAGTCATACTTGAAGAATAAGATATCTGAAGTGGAAATGACAGGACTCATTGCAGGTACACAGAGTCAAGGGCACCACAGAATGGAAGACAAGTCTTTGGAAGAGGGAGCAAAAAAGTTGAGAGGCCAGAAGTATTTATTGGATGTTAATATACCTGACTAACATATGCAGGACACAGTGAGCCAGAAGCTACACTCTTCCAGGAATTAAGCACAGTGACCAAAGGAAGAAGAGAGTAGTGTAAGAAGAAGTAATAGGTGGTACAGCCTGATGCCATAAGATTCAAAGCTGAGTGATTTCAGGGAGGATGGAGTAACATCAGGAAATGGCAATAAGAAGTAAAGAGGATATATATACCAATTCTAGCCCAGCTGCACTTTGAGATGAAAAAGAAGAGATCACTTAAAAGGACTGCAGGTGAAACAGTGGAATATTCAGGAGGGAGTCCTTTTCTGCACATACAAGCTCTCTCCTATTGCTGCTAATAGTGATCTGCAAATGAGTCTTCTCACTGAGACTGCACAAGGATTCTAAATAATTGAATAAAGTTATCTATACACAAAAGGGCCAAAAACTTGAGTTCATAATTCTGGCCAGAACTAGAAATGAAGTATGTTCTTGAATCTAAATAGCAACCATAGTAAATACATATTTGTAAACAAATTAAGGGGGAAAAAAAGCTTACACCTATTTGAAAATGTCATAAAGAATTCAAAGAAATAAAGTACCAGGAAAATAAACTAGAATATGTAAGAGTATACTAGAGAAAATCATATATGATTGTCCCAGTCACCTTCACACATCAGATATCATCTTTCATAGAAGCCAAAAGACGATTCTTGGGAAGCTTACTTCAGAAGAGTAATACATACACAGAGATACTGCAATAAGATTAGGAACAAAACCCTGAAAAATGAAAAATCCTGAAGTCATGGAATGCATAGTAAGGATAACTGGATTAATTTTAGCACTCAATTCATAAGTAAAATCCAAAGAAATAGCACCATCTATTGGAACTTCTCATACTTAAAAATACACATTCTCAATCCTTAGAAAATGTGTCTATAACATTTCCACACATTTAGCTAAGAAGATAAATATTATAAGGCAATATCAACACAAAATTTAAAAGTTTATATTAAAAAATACTAATTCTTGGCTTGTAATTCTAATTTCAAATAACTAATCATTTTAATAAATTCAAATTACTAGTCTATTAAAGATAAAAATATTCTCAACCAACTCACAGATATGGTATTCCTGAATGCTGCTTGTATAACCATATATTGCAGAATATCCAAATATTATGATCATGACAACATCTCTACTATCCAACTCCATAATGTGTGCAGAATGTCCCTCCACAGCATACTGCTGACCGTGTCCAAGCACAGTGGGCATTTTTGTACTCCACGACTGACTGTGTATGTTAAACACCCACAATTCATCTGTGACATTGCCATCACTTGTTTCAATTCTGCCTCCATACATAAAGATGTTTTCCTGTAAATTAAAAAAACATATGTTAATACACAAAATACTTATATCTTATCAAGATACATGAATTAAAGACTATGTTTAAACATTAAATTTTAGTAATTACTCACAACATGCATAAGACATAGTTCTTATGTGTAAAAAGTCAAATGGGAACACATGAGCAATGATGATTAATTCTTTTACTTACAAGATGGAGGGAAAGCCACACTTTCAAAAGGTTACTTTAAGGTGTTTTAATTAAAAATTACATAGTTAATTAACCATCCTAGTTGTTAAGTCCCTAGTTGTTACATTTGAATTTTACCATCTATTTGTATGGCTTTGTGCAATACAGACATTCACCATTTTCATCAAGCATTGTTCACCAGAAAAGTAGACACATTTGTGTATATTATGTGGAGTACATTTTATTACCACTTCTCATGTCTATGAGCAGATACTTTAGAGCACTTATAAATTATAAAAATCATATGTCATTAAATCACATGTGATTGAAATGAATGATATATAAATCATTATTATTTCAATAACCTAGAAAGAGAAAAGAATTTCTTCAACCAATAGATGGAGAAACAGTGGAAACAGTGTCAGACTTTATTTTGGGGGGCTCCAAAATCACTGCAGATGGTGACTGCAGCCATGAAATTAAAAGATGCTTACTCCTTGGAAGTTATGACCAACCTAGATAGTATATCCAAAAGCAGAGACATTACTTTGCCGACTAAGGTCCATCTAGTCAAGGCTATGGTTTTTCCAGTGGTCATGTATGGATGTGAGAATTGGACTGTGAAGAAGGCTGAGTGCCAAAGAATTGATGCTTTTAAACTGTGGTGTTGGAGAAGACTCTCGAGAGTCCCTTGGACTGCAAGGAGATCCAACCAGTCCATTCTGAAGGAGATCAACCCCGGGATTTCTTTGGAAGGAATGATGCTGAAGCTGAAGCTCCAGTACTTTGGCCACCTCATGCAAAGAGTTGACTCATTGGAAAAGACTCTCATGCTGGGAGGAATTGGGGGCAGGAAGAGAAGGGGATGACAGAGGATGAGATGGCTGGATGGCATCACTGACTCAATGAATATGAGTCTGAGTGAACTCCAGGAGATGGTGATGGACAGGGAGGCCTGGTGTGTTGCGATTCATGGGGTCGCAAAGAGTCGGACACAACTGAGCGACTGAACTGAACTGAAGAAAAACACAAAGCTAATGTTGTATTTAATTATAAAAGGCTGGATGTTTCACCAAGGTCAGTTATAAAGATGCCTGCCTTTTGCCACTTTTATTCAACACTGTACTCAAGATTTTTAGCCTCAGCAAATATGCAAAAACTGAATAAAGGCATCCAGATTGGAAAATAAGAGTAAAATATTTCTGTTTGTAGGTGATAGGAACTTGTATATAGAGAATCCTAAGAAATAAAAAAGAATTAGAGTTATTGACTTCAGCAACACTGCAGAATAAAAGATCAATGTACAAAAAAATCAATTTATATTTCTATACACTGTCAGTGAACAATCCAAAAATGAAACTTAAGTAAACAATTCAATTTACAAAGCAGCAAAAACAATAAAATAAGTAAGAATGATTTAACAAAAGAAACTCCAAATTTATACTGTGAAAGCTACAAATAATTGCTGAAAGACTTAAATTAATAGAAAGACATCCTATGTTCCTGGATCAGACGACTTAATATTGTTAAGATTGCAGTACTTTCCAAAGTGATCTACAGATTCAATGCAATCTCAGTTAAAATTCCAGATTTGTAGAAACTGACAAGTTGATTCCAAAAGTCAAACAGAATTGGAAGAGATCCAGAATATTTAAACCACCTTGAAAAAGAAAAATAAAATTGGAGGATTTTCAACATTAAACTTTTAAACATTAAACTTTCTACAAAGCAAAAGTAATCAAGATAGCAAGCTATTGGAAAAAAATAAACACATAAATCGACATAACTGAGAGTCCAGGAAAAAAATCCATATCCTATGGCTAACTGATATTTGACAAAAGTGCCAAGACTATTCGATGAGGAAAGAATAGTCTCTTCAACAAATGAGTTTAAGAAAACAAGATAGTTACATGTAGAAGTGTAAACCTAAATCCTTACTGCACAGAACATACAAAAGAACTCAAAATGTATCAAAGACCTAAAAGTAAAAGCCAAAAAGAACTATAAAACATTTAGAGAAGATGCAAGCTAAATATGCATGACCTTGCATTTGATAACATATTGTTAGATATGACACCAAAATCACAAGCAACCAAAGAAAAAGTATATATATTGGATTTCATCAAAGTTAAAACTTCTGTGCTTCAAAAGACACCACCAAGAAAGTAAAAGCTCATAGAATGGGAAGAAATATTTGCAAATTACATATCTAATAAGGGACCTGTATCTAGACTATATAAAGAACTCTGCCATCTCAATAATTTTAAAATGGGGAAAGAACTTAAACAGACATTTCTTCAAAGAAAATACAAATACCCAAAAAGAATCACATGACTACTAACATTGTTAGTCAACAGTGGAAGCCAGATCAAACATAAAATATCACTTCATACCATTAGGAGGGCTATCATCAAAAAGGCACTAACTAGTGCTGGCAAAAATGTGTAGACATTGGAACCTTCATGCAAAACTGGAAATGATACCGAAAGCACAGGCAAGAAAAGAAAAAACAGATAAACTGGACTATTTCAAAATTAATAACCTGCCCATTAAAGGACCTTATCAACAAAGTGAAAAGACAGTCCAAAGGACAACAGAAAATATACGCAAATCATATATCCAGTTAGGAGATAAAATCCAGAATATATAAAGAACTCCTACAACTCAACACCATAAAAAGAGAAAACCTTAAAAACGGGCAAAACACTTGATATGTGTTTCTTCAGAGAAAGCACACAAATAGCCAATAAGCACTTGAATAGATGTTCAACACTGTAAATCATTAGGGAAATACAAATCAAAACTGCATGAGATCCTGCCCATTAAAGGACCTTATCAACAAAGTGAAAAGACAGTCCAAAGGACAACAGAAAATATACGCAAATCATATATCCAGTTAGGAGATAAAATCCAGAATATATAAAGAACTCCTACAACTCAACACCATAAAAAGAGAAAACCTTAAAAACGGGCAAAACACTTGATATGTGTTTCTTCAGAGAAAGCATACAAATAGCCAATAAGCACTTGAATAGATGTTCAACATCGTAAATCATTAGGGAAATACAAATCAAAACTGCATGAAATACTGCTTTACACTCATCAGTAATTTTATTATTAAAAAAAAGAAAGAAAAATAGAAAATAGTAAGTATTAAGGATCTGGAGGAACTGGAATCCTTGTGCACTGTTGGTAGGAATATAAAATGGTCTGAGTTTCAGTTTTGAAGGTGAAATGAGGTCTGGAAATAATGGAAATGATTGTACAACAATTTGAATTAAGTACAGCCACTAGACGGATTGTACTGTTTAAAATGGGTAAAATGGCAAACTTTTGTTATGCGTATTTTATCAAATTTTTTTAAGTGATTGATCTAATGACAAGGTATAAAGTCATGGACAAGAACTCAATCTTCTTTACTCCCCATGTTCAATGGAGGATAGCATGCTCAATGGAGGAAAACAATATGGTAGTTCTTCAAAAAAAATTAAAAATAGAATTACCATTAGATCTAGGAATTTCCCTTCTGACTATCTATCCAAAAGAACGGAAATCAAGGACTTGAACAGATAGTTGTACACTCATGTTCATAATAGCATTATTTATACTAGTCAGAAAGGTGAAAGCTATAATATATACATACAGCAGAATATTATTCAGCCTTTAAAAAAAGAAGGAAATTCTGACACATGCTATAAGACAGATGTATCTTGAGGACATTGTGCCAAGTGAAATAAGCCAGTCATTTATTAATCATTAAATACTGTATGATTTCACTTACATAAGTGAAGTCGCTCAGTCGTGTCCAACTCTTTGCGACCCCATGGACTGTAGCCTACCAGGGTCCTCTGTCCATGGGATTCTCCAGGCAATAGTACTGGAGTGGATTGCCATTCCCTTCTCCAGGGGATCTTCGCAACCCAGGGATTGAACCCAGATACCCCGCATTGTAGACAGATACTTTACCATCTAAGCCACCAGGGAAGTCCTCCACTTACATAAGGTACCTAGAATAGTCAAACTCACAGAGACAGAAAGCAGAAGGGTGGTTTGCCAGGGGCTGGGAAAGGGGGGAAATGTGGAGTTACTATATGGGTACAGTTTCAGTTTTGCAAGACGAAAAAAAGTCTGGAAATAATGGAAATGATTGTACAATAATTTGAATATACTTAATTCAACTAGATGGACATTGGAATTGGAATGGAATGGAATTGGAATCCTTGTGCACTGTTGGTAGGAATATAAAACAGTCTGAGTTTCAGCTTTGCAAGGTGAAATGAGGTCTGGAAATAATGGAAATGACTGAATGTACAACAATTTGAATTAAGTACAGCCACTAGACGGACTGTACTGTTAAAAATGGGTAAAACTTTTGTTTTGTGTATTTTATCAAAATTTTTTAAGTGACTGATCTGATGACAAGGTATAAAGTCATGAACAAAAAGTCAATCTTCTTTTCTCCCCATGTTCAAGGAAGGATAACATTAAAATCTATTTTTTTACTAAAATAGTATAAAAAAATCTATGACACTTCAAGTTATTGTGATTCATCAGATCTCTTGTTTTCATTAAGTATTTGAAATAAATCAGATTTAGTATTTTTTTCTCTAAGGCTAATTTTAAAAAAAAAAAAAGATTAAAATTTAAAGCAGGATCCATACCTGATACAAAGCAAGAGAATGCCCATATCTCTGGAGAGGTCCCCTTGATACAGCTCCTACATTCCATATACTGCTTTCTAAATTGTAACTAAAAGCAAGAAGAAAATAAATATAACTTCATAAGCTAAGATTCATTTTAGGTTTTTTAATTTGCATATGCTTTCTTTGTATTTAAATATTCATTAAATTCAAAAACAATTACAAATAAACTCATAATTTCATATACCATATTAGAAATTTTTAATAAAGACTCATTCAACATATACCTACTCTAAATTAGGATTCAATCATCTAAATATGTAATATGCATTAACTTGACTAGGCTATTTATTACTGGAATTATTCTGTTCAGCTTAATCATTTGAACAAGTTGATTAACCTAAACAATAGTTCTACCCTTTTAAAGTCACACGGGCCTATTTGTTGCTTCTTGAAATCTCCAAGCAGCATCTACCTTAAAGCTTCTGTCTGGCTCTTTTCTCTGCCTCCAGATAACTGCACCACCAATGTCCGACCTCCTTCAAGTCTGCTCAGTTCTCATCTATCCCATGAAGCCTACTTTAATCACTGTGTTTATAACTGCAATGCCCTTCTCTTCAGCATTCCTAATTTGCTTACCCCGCTATCTATTTGGAGAAGGCAATGGCACCCCACTCCAGTACTCTTGCCTGGAAAATCCTATGGCCAGAGGAGTCTGGTAGGCTGCAGTCCATGGGGTCGCTGAGTCAGACATGACAGCGACTTCACTTTCACTTTTCACTTCCATGCATTGGAGAAGGAAATGGCAATCTACTCCAGTGTTCTTGCCTGGTGAATCCCAGGGACGGGGGAGCCTGGTGGGCTGCTGTCTATGAGGTCGCACAGAGTCGAACACAACTGAAGCGACTTAGCAGCAGCAGCAGCTATCTATTTTGCTATCTATCTGTGTATATATGTGCGTATACATAATTCATTTTGCTGCTGTTGTTCAGGGGGTAAGTCATCTGGTAGGCTGCAGTCCATGGGGTCGCTGAGTCAGACATGACAGCGACTTCACTTTCACTTTTCACTTCCATGCATTGGAGAAGGAAATGGCAATCTACTCCAGTGTTCTTGCCTGGTGAATCCCAGGGACGGGGGAGCCTGGTGGGCTGCTGTCTATGAGGTCGCACAGAGTCGAACACAACTGAAGCGACTTAGCAGCAGCAGCAGCTATCTATTTTGCTATCTATCTGTGTATATATGTGCATATACATAATTCATTTTGCTGCTTTGTTGTTCAGGGGGTAAGTCATGTCTGACTCTTTGCAACCCCATGGACTGTAGCCCGCCAGGCTCCTCTGTTTACGGGATTTCCCAGGCAAGAATACTGGAGTGAGTTGCCATGCCCTTCTCCAGGAGATTTTCCTGACCCAGGGGTCAAACCCGAGTCTCTTGCTTGCCAGGCAGATTCTTTACCACTACGCCGCTTAGGAAGTCCTGTATACTTGTTATCACGTTACATTTTTTTTTCTAATTGTCTATCTTTCCTCACTAACTTCACAAAGACAGGACATTCATCATATCCACTGATATATCCTAAGCTGTTATTGTTCAGTCACTAAGTTATGTTTGACAATTTTGCAACCCCGTGGACTATAGCCTACCAGGCTCCTCTGTCCATGGGACTTCCCAAGCAAAAATAGCTGGAGTGGATTGCCATTTCCTTCTCTAGGGAATCTGCATGATCCAGGGACTGAACCCACATCTCCTGCAGTGCACATGGGTTCTTTACCACTGAGCCACCTGAGATGTTCCACATTCCAAGTACTAAGCACATAATGTGTTCAAAACAATTTGCTATGCCCATGATTACAAGTTAATTTCACTAATGTCAATGAATAAATATTATGTAAAATACTCTCTAATAGACACTAATACAGAACTCTTATATTATTTACTGAATAATTTGTCTTAAATGTAACATGTACACCTCAGTTAAATTCTATTATAGAAGATTAATCAACTTATTATGGACACTATCACTTCTAAAAAGCTTTTTAAACATCCTCACCTACAATTAAACCACCTTCAGAATAACGAAAAAACATTCTCTAACCTGTGAAAACAGCAACAAAGTTACTTCTAATCTTACACCTCTAGTTTACTACAAAACTAAATAAACACTGTAACCAAGAGAAACAGGTTTCAAACAAACAAACAAAAAAACTATCTGGTTCAAAGAGAAAATATATGTTTAGGAGAATATTGGTAAAATTCATCACTTAATTTAGAATGTGCTATTTAACTTGTACAGAATACAAACTTTTAAGATGTCCAAGTTTCCTTGACAACTATACTGTCTTCACAACCTTACTTTGCAAATGCCACAATTTAATCCAAACTTCCACTCTATTTTCACAAACTTTTCATTTTCATGAATCATGGCTAATTTCCTTTCCTTTTCCACATTTAAATCTCAGTTCCTCAAGTTCTTTGCATATCTTAATAATCCTACCAATTCTCTTTCAGTTCTTTCTACTATATTTTATTTTTCATTTATTGTTACAGGATATTGAAGGATATTGTTATCCTTCATTCATTAAAATGTTTACTTAAAATTCATCCTCCCTCTCTCCAGGATTTATTTTACACTGTAATTCCAGTCATAATCATAGTTTTAAAGCAATCTCCCCTTATATACAGAATTTTTTAATCTCCCAAATTAATAGGGCTAATATATTCAGAAATTAGGGTTTATAGATACAGATTGCCCAGCTAAATCTAAATTTCAAATAAACCACAAATTTTTTGCTCTAAGTATGACCCATGTAACACTTGAGACCAAACTGAAAAATAAAACTACAAAAGGCCTACTCATACTAAAAAAAGTATTCACTGTTGATCGAAATTCAGATTTAACTGGGTGTCCTGTATATTTATCTGCTAAACACAGCAACTTTTTTGGGGCATACACCATACGGTATGCTGTCCAAGGTCATTTCTGACTGCATGATGCCCAGGTTGCACCAGTTATTACATATTATGAATGTGACCCCTGAAAATAACACTGATAATCAAATTATTCTTATTTCCTCTTTTATTATTGAATAGTTCATAAAATACAATCACAAGCTGAAAAAAATCAGATAAAGTTGGCATTCATGCAACTCTCCTTATCATCCAATCATGCAAAGGACAATCTCCATTAAGTCCACAGTAAATCAATAACCTATTTTACAACACTGGTAACACACTACCAATAAAAGTTTGCAAAGTAAATGCAAAGTAAAAGTTTAGGCAAATTAAGATTTGAGGGGAAAAAAACCTGAAAGTATTTTTATATAAGTAATTATACTTCATTCTGAAAAATAAAAGGTGGCCAGGATTCACAAAGGCCAATATAGGCTTGGCCTGGCCTTATTTAAAGCTAATATTTTCCTATTCAGAATTTAATAAAAGCACTCTAGAAAGTTAAAGAAATGTCTACATAGAACAAACATATATGCACAGTGACAAATAACTTTTGGATATACTGAGTTTATATATTCTCAAATCAGTCCCATGTGGAAAACAGATACTATTACAAAGATAACCATTCATAAATCAGCATTGCAATAAGACATTTAGGATAGTCTTCATTATTCAAAAATACCCAGCTTAAAAAATAGATTGAAAAATATGGGGAAAAAACTTACTTCAAGACCATTTGAAAAGAACTGTAGTTAAAAGTATATCCACCGATCACCCACATAAATTTCCCATGTAAAACAGCTTTATGGGAAGCCCGACCTACGGAAGGACTGAAGGGTTTAACATTTGGCAGAATCCAGTAAGATTCAGTGGAAGGAACATTCAAAGAACAATCAGGACCTATTTAAAAGAAAAATCAAACAATGCAATGCATTAAACAAAGACCTTAGACTGCAAAATAGAATATATGGGTTAAGAGAATTTAAGAATTCAATGCTCATCATATTAATAAATATAATGCACATACTAAGCAGTCTGAAATATAACTTATAGGAAAAACTCTAATAGTAAATGTAATGCTTAAAGGAAGAAAAAAAAATCATATACTCAAATTAGGCTTGAATATGTTCAAATACATATCACAATTTGAACGAATTCTTTAAATAATATAAATTTCAGATTTATTTTAGTATGCTAATATTCTACTTGAATATTAGAATGGAAAACAATGTACTCAAACCCCAGTTCTGTCACTAAAAGTGTGACCTTGGGAAAGTCTGTTTACCTCTGCCACCATCAAGCCTTCATCTATAAAACAGAAATATCTCCTAAGGGTTATTATAAATATTTACGTTTTTTTAAAGAGAGTGGAAATTAAAGCATTTGTAAATTGTAGCACTTTCTGTTTACAACTGTATTAAAGAAACACAAAAATAAAAATTACATTTTTTCTTAGCAGCATTCTTATTAAGAACAACCAAAATTGGCATTGGTAGAGAGGCTTACTGTCCATAAACTGAAAAAATTATTATGCATAATTTTTAAAAACTATTAATGAGTACAAGATAACTTAAATACTACAAGTTGAAAACACTGTCTTTTCCTATCCACATTCACTATGTTGCTCATGAGTCTTGGTTCATCATCTATAAAATGTAGCCAACTAGCTTAGATCAGTGTTTTTCAAACTTGAGTTATGGAAGGAATGCTCCTAATGGAAATATATTTATTTTCATCAAATTTAAGGGCTCATAAACTATTTTAACTCTAATGAAACTAATAGAAATATGTTCAAAGTTCTTTTATAAATATAAAACTAACATAAGCTTATAAATTATGTTCATAAAAAAGCTTATAAAATCAGTAAAATTAATATTTGCTTAACATGATGGATGATGTTGTTCTGCTCAAAGTAATTCATTCATTAATTGGAAATATTAATGCTATAGCACCTTTTTTACACAACTTTAAGATACCTTGTTATTTTGACAAAATAATTCTCACAGCACTTTTCTTTCATCTACCATTTACAAACCTTTCTAATTTATAAAATAGACTCTAACATCATTTGACTTCCATTTATCACAAAAGTATCAGTACATTTTATTATTTTTTTTAGCCTATAATAAGAATACTATTTGGTCCTAACTCCCAAATGCTGGCACTGCAATCAAGTAGCATTTTTACACAATTATGAAAGTAATGATTTCTTATCAAAAAAGTTTTAGATCATCACTAAATCACAAAATTTTAAAACATTCAAACAGACCCTAATTTCAGAAATATTAACCTTTACAGTTTTTATTTGCTTATTTGTTCACTCACCCATGCATTCATTCATTCATCTTCCAAGTCCTTTTCAAGGTTTACATTCTATGAGTCTGTATTTTTCAGGTAAAAATTAGGTAGATCATCTCTTTGATAACAAAAAAAACTTTTAAATCAGATACAGAAAATGTTATCATTTCTAAGTGAAAAGTCAGTGAACTACACCTTAGTAACCAAAGAAATTAAAGGAACATGTTGATTTTTTTTAAGTTAAAATTACAATTCTAAACCACTGGACCTCTTTTAACTCAGGCTGGCAAACAACTGTCCATGAGCAAAATCCAACCCAGTACATGTTTTTATAAATGAAGTTTTGTAAGAGCACAGTGTAAGTATCCTCAGTTAAGTATTACTGAAGGCTGCATCTGCCATACTCAGCAGAGTTGAGCAGTTTCAAGAGAGACCATACAATTCATAAAGCCAAAAATACTTCCTATATGATCTGTTACAGAAAAGTTTGCCAACCTCTAATTTAACTGAAAAGAAATAAGATCATATGGGCATTATACATAAGTGGTATACCTACTGGTCTGAATGCTAAATGCTGTTTTCTTTAAAATAAAAATGTAGATTTAAGTCAGGAATAATAAACCAAAAAGTATAAAATGTTAATAATAGATTAATCTGGGTAAAGGGCATTTGTGTCTTCTTTGTACAATCCCCGTTCTTTCATTTTTCTATAAATTTGAAACTCTTTCTAAACAAAAAGTTAAAAACAAGTTTGCTGCCTAAAGGCACAGAGCTGGAAACAGTCAAATAATACATAGTTTTGCCTGGCAGAGGTTGATAGAGAATAATGGCATGTAAACTTCTTAAGATATCTAAATCAATAATCACGTATGAAGTCCACACTGAAACAAAATAGTTCAGAGCAAGCTTGTGGTAGGCTAAATAATGAGCCCCAAAGATAAAGCAGGTTCTAATCACTAGAATCTATGACTCTTACCTTATCTGGCAAAAGTGACTCTGTAAACATAATTAAGTTAAAGATCTTGAGCTGGGGAGTTATCTTGGATGAACCAAGTGAGCTCTTCATGTAATCACACATGCCTTTCTAAGAGAGATTTGACTACAGAAAGAGAAATCAACAGGACCACGGAAGCAAGATGCTGTGCTCCCTGCTTCGGAGATGGAAGAAGGGGAAAAAGCCAAGAAAAGCAGGCATTGCAACTCTATTGCTGAAAAAGTCAAGGACGCAGATTCTTTCTTAAGAGCCTCCAGAAGGAGTGTAGCCCTGCCAACACCCTGATTTTGGCTCAGTGAAACCGATTCAGACCTCTCACCTTCAAAATGTTAAGAGATTAATAAATATATGTTAAGACACCAAAGTGAAAGTGAAAGTTCCTCAGTCATGTCCGACTCTTGATGACTCCATGGACTATTCATGGAATTCTCCAGGCCAGAATACTGGAGTGGGTAGCCTTTCCCTTCTCCAGGGTATTTTCCCAACCCAGGGATGGAACCCAGATCTCCCGCATTGCAGGCAGATTCTTTACCAGCTGAGCCACAAAGGAAGCCCAAAAACACTGGAGTGGGTAGCCAATCCCTTCTCCAGGGGATCTTCCCGACCCAGGAATCGAGCTGGGGTCTCCTGCATTGCAAGTGAATTCTTTACCAACTGAGCTATCAGGGAAGCCCCCGTTAAGACACCAAGTTTGTGGTAATTTGTTACAGCAACTATAGGAAACTAATGCAATAACTAAAAATTTTTGATTTAACTTACTTAAGATAAATATTGTTATTTAGTACAAGAAATTGGACTTTAGAGATTTTAAAATTTTTTACTGTGCAATCTGGAGTATCTACTTTTCTATGCAAAACAGCAACTTTTTCCTGTCTTTGTTACTACCATATTTTCTGTAACTTCTAGCAGTGATTAGAAGGAATGGTCAACAGCCAAACTCTATACATTGTCATTGTTTTACTCCAAATTAATATGCTTATATACAGAATGAAAGATTTATGAATATGACTTAAAATTTTAAAGAAAATTAGACATCTTAATTTGTAGTTTTCTGTACTCTACAACTAAAATGATTAAAAGAATAAATTTATGTACTGAATACTAGTTCAAAACACAAATAACTATAAAGAATGCATTATACACACAAAGGCTCTACCACCCATTAAATATCATTTAAGGCCATCCAAGACTCCCATTTAATAAAAATATATCCATGAAAAATCTACCACTTTGTTATCTGGACACTTATGGAATATCTCTGCATAATTCTCCCTATATAACTTTCACCAATTAATATGGAAATTTCCTCAAGGTAAGTAGATTACAGCTCTCTTGAAAAAGATGTACTAAACTAGTTCAAGTTACAGTGTGTTTTCATAAATAATTAATATGCTACCTTTTCCAGGGGTTAATCCAAAAAGCAGAAATGAATTTCTAATGATGTAACTTTTGGCACTAGTGACAGGCTGCTGAGAGACACATTTTTAGGGCTACTCTATAATCCAAAGTAGAATTATACTCTGATCCCTCTCAAATTTATATCTCCATCCTTACAATCTCTCTTGAATTCTAGACAAAATTAAACTACCTACATATAGTGTCACCCTGCTTATTTAACTTATATGCAGAGTACATCATGCAAAATGCCAGGCTGGATGAAGCACAGCTGGAATCAAGATTGCTGGGAGAAATATTAATAACCTTGGATATGCAGATGATACCACCCTTATGGCAGAAAGTGAAGAACTAAAGGCCTCTTGATGAAAGTGAAAGAGGGAGTGAAAACATTGGCTTAAAACTCAACATTCAGAAAACTAAGATCATTGCATCCGGTCCCAATCCCTTCATGGCAAACAGATGGGGAAACAACGGAAACAGTGACAAGACTTTATTTTGGGGGCTCCAAAATCACTGCAGATGGTGACTGCAGCCATGAAATTAAAAGATGCTTGCTTCTTGGAAGAAAAGTTATGACCAACCTAGACAGCATATTAAAAAGCAGAGACATTACTTTACCAACAAAGGTTGGTCTAGTCAAAGCTAAGGTTTTTCCAGTAGTCAAGAATGGATGTGAGAGTTGGACTACAAAGAAAGCTGAGCACCAAAGAATTGATGCTATTGAACTGGGGTGTTGGAGAAGACTCTTGAGAGTCCCCTTAAACTACAAGGCGATACAACCAGTCCATCCTAAAGGAAATCAGTCCTGAATATTCATTAGAAGGACTGATGCTGAAGCTGAAACTCCAATACTTTGGCCACCTGATGCAAAGAACCAACTCACTGGAAAAAACCCTGATGCTGGGAAAGATTGAAGGCAGGAGGAGAAAGGGGATGATAGAGGATGAGATGGTTGGATGGCATCACTGATGCGATGGACATGAGTTTGAGTAGGCTCTGGGAGTTGGTGATGGACAGGAAAGGCTGGCGTGCAGCAGTCCATGAGGTCGCAAAAGTCAGACAAAACTGAATGACTAAACTGAACTGAACTGACATGACATTTCCACTGGGATGTCTGATAATCATCTCAAACTTAATATGTCCAAACCTAAAATCTTGCCACCTCCCTCCCAAATCTGCTCCTTCACCTGTGTTTACCATCTCAGTAAACAGTACTCCCATTCACCCAGTTGTTCAGGACAAAGATCTTAGAGCTATTGAGTTCTCTTTTTCTCCCATATCTATATCCAACAAATCCTGGACTGACATTCATTAGGTATGTTGGAATACAGCCTTTCCAACTGTTAAAATATGGAAATACTTCACTGATTAAGTAGTGCTGCAGGATACCAGGTATTCCCCTTTCAAGTTCCCCTGGCCCCTCTGCAATAATCCAGACTCTTCACAAAAGACACCTGACACAGCATGGCTTATCCAGGATCCTGTTGATTGGTTGGTGTCTCAGTGTCTGTACTTTACCAATTATAAACATTTTTAAATTCAATCATCTCTACCAGTCTCTTCATATAGATCCTTTCCTTTACAACTACCATCCTTGTCCAAGCCACCATCCATCTCACCCCAATTACTGAAATAGTCTCCAAACTGGTCTTCTTATTTCTATTCTTTTTCTCTACCTATCACATTCAACTCTCCACAATGCAACCAGAATGATTAAAAATATAAATCTACTCTTATCAATTCCCTCAAAATCTTTCAATGATTTTCTATCACACTAAAAATAAAAATCCTAAAGATGGCCTACGACTCCTACATGACTGGCCTCAGTATTCACTTACTGAATGGAAAAATGAAAATGTCCTTAGGATCACAAAAGATTAAAATGAAGTCAAACCTTGCTTTTCCACTTATTAGCCATGAAATCTTGGAAAAATTATTTAACTTTTCTAAACTTCATTTTAATCATGGAGATTATACTTAAAGAACATAGAATCCTGTGTAAATAAAGTAAGATTGAATGAAACTGTACTTAATATTGAATATTACTATGAAAGCTTCATAATAGTAAACATATTACTATTATGAAGTTTATTCTCTCATTTCAATATACAAGGAAACTATAATTAAGCCTACAGGCAAAATATGCTAATGAAGCCTAGCATTATTAGGTATTATAAATATACATGCCAAAAGAAAACAGTAAAATTACAACTAAAACATTTCTATAATCACAGGTAAATCCAATTAAAAAATAATTGCAAACGACAAAACCCAGAATAATGTACTACAAAGTTTTGAAAGTTTTTCCAAAGCAATTCCAGAATTACTGAATTACATTCTTCCTTCCTTCCCTCGTTTACATTGGAAAAGTTTTTCTAAGGGAATCTATCTCTGATATATAATGGAAATCAGTACAAAATTTTTATTTGCTTTAGACAAATCTTATAAAATACTTTTTCTTCTATAAAGAATGATATAAATTTAAAGTCTTCAACTGAGTGAAACAGCAATTCCTGGAAGGTCCCCTAACTTTATGAATAGATTTATATACTAACTGCTGATGTTACTAGAAAAACTGCAAGTGCTATATACAAAGATGCAGGATGGAAAATCAAGCAGTAAAATTTTATCTCTCCTAACAACTGACTGGCATTTTAACAGCATTCTTTGATTTCTCAGAAAAAAAAGACTTAGTCTGAATAGAGTTCCTTTATATCATTTAAAGCAGGAAAAAGAAACTGAAAAGTAACCCAGTCAAACAAGAGACCCCTATGCTCCAGAGTTTTAGATTTCTTTTTGATACAGTTTTGGCTCATACATTTAATTCAAATTTAATCTATGACATCATGAAAAAAATATTTATCTTACTACTAAGGTTAAACACATTAAGGACAATTTTTTTATTTTCTTTTTGTAGTTTCTCAACAGGAAATATTAAATAAACATTGCTAACTTTGAGCTATATCAACACGATTCATTAAGCTGCATTTCTATAAATAACTCTATACTGAACTTTTGGTGTTTTAAATAAATCTAGTAACAGAAAACACATTTTGCCCTCTAATAGTATCTCTAGTGTCGTATATCAGATTTCTTTGATTGTAAGCCACAGAAATTCATTTTGGGGAAATTAAGGAAAAATGGGAATTTGTTGAAAAAATATGGGGAAATTCAAAGAATTTTTAAAAGAGGCTGAAAACTTACACTTAAAATAGGTAGGTATATAGATTTATCATTGCATCAAGATTACTCGCAATGAGTAAAAGGCAATTGCCCAAAAAGAAATTGAATTGCTAATAGGAAAGGAAAAAATATGCTGAGAATGGAGCTGTGAAGAGCAGTACACGGAACTTACTGTAATCACTCCAGAAATGGTCCTGTGATCTAATACGTGCACTCCATCTGAAATTCTCTACAATAAAGGCAAAATGAGATAACACTGCTGCAAGCGTCCTATCTTCTAACATCATTAGAAAAATCTGATTTGGGTTCTATATCCAAAGGATTCTAAACACTTTCAAGGCCCATAAAACCAATCTCCAAAGGACAGTTATCAATTTTACTGCAGTTTAAATGTCCACAGCTGTTCTGACAATATCTGAATGTTATAAAACAATGAAGTGTGTGAGTGGTAATCACTACAGTAGGTCTGTTCCAAGAATACGTGGTTCTCACAGTTTAGGTCAGTGATGCTATTACAGTATGAAAAGGAACTGTCCTTTTAGCAAAGATCAGTGCTCTCCAATTACTGTTTTTGTGTCGTGAAAGGCCTGAAACAAAGCTTCGCAGACTGGTTCTGATTAGTTGAAAATGATAAATACAGTGAGATGGGATTGGGGACAGGATCTGCCTATCCTTCCTGTCTAAGCCAGAGGCAATAAAATAAGTGGTTGTAAGTTTTTCTACATTAGGTAAGCTTCTATAAGCAAGGAACCTCTGTCTAGCACAGAACAGTCTGTGTATTTTGTTGTAACCCACTACTCAGGCCTTTGTTCCATTCTCTCCCTGTACTCCCTTCCTTCATGATCTCAGCTGAACTCATGGTTTTCGGTATCATCAACTATTTCCAATTTAATATTTTTAAGCCAGCCAGCCCCAAATAGTACAGACCTCTCTCCACGAAAGTCCAATTGCCTTTCAACATCTCCTCTAATATCTCTAAAAGATATCTCAAACATAACATACCAAACCCAAATTGATCTTCCTCTTAAAGTCTCCCTCGTATCAACTGATGACAACCTTATCTTCATCTAAGGTCAAAAAATCTTAAAGTGAATTTTAGTGTAGTTTAAATGTCTCTTTTCTTTCTCCCTTTATTAAATTTCTAAAGGAAAATGTAAGTTATGCTGTATACTTATACACACTATCCTAAAGTAACAATGTCCTAATATGTTACATGACTAACCCTGAAAAAAATAATTTATGATAAAATATTCATGGATTGAGATAAAAGATTTCCTATTTTTCTAAAACAAAATCATCAAGTTTTTATAGCTTGAAAAATGCCATGGGGTCTTAAGTGAGTGCTTTGGTAGGCAATACTGCCACCCAATGGTAAATACTAAAATCTAAAACCAAAGGACAGAAAGAAGATACCTGACCAGACTGTTCAAATTCAAATGTTCACCTCAATATTTAAAATTATGTTTTATTTATCAAGTAAATTTCATAACTTATTGGAGTACTAGTCTACTAGAGGCATCTGTCCCTGAATGTCCACATAGCCCTAAACAGGCAAACTAAACATTTTTAATTCATTCATTTAAGGAAAAAAAGAACACAATTTGAGTGCCTACTATACAACAGGCACTAGAGAAGATGCTGAGGATATACAGATGATCAAAACATAATTATTCTTAACTTCATCGAGTTTACATTCCAGTAGGAAAGAATCACACAAACATAACTGCGGTGGATGCTACAAATTTAAAGGAAGCATCTACTGGGAGTATCTGACCCGAGAATGTCGAGGGTGTGAAGGAGGAAGCGCAGAAATAAGAAAAGCCTTGAAATATTTAGGGACAGAGAACATGCAAGGAGCGGAAATGAATCCAAACAAAGTGTAACTTTAAAGAATCAGAAACACTATAGAAAACTATCAAATTACCTGACTTACACATTAAGATGCTATCTTTTAATCAATAATCTAAAAGGCTGAAAACATCCAAGTACAATCCTTACCTGAGAACTATGACTGACCTGGACTGAAAAGGAATACTGAATATTCATAAAGGACTAAATGACAGAATTGAACAGGATATTCTGGAATAGGAAAGGACCAGGGACGATTTTTCAATGTCCAAGTAATGATCTTTTATACAAAACCTGGTAATCTGTTTTCAACTCCATAGAATTGGGGGAGGGAATGTTCTGTGGTAATAAATTAAGAATTGTACCCCGAAGCCTGCTGGTTTATCTTTTCTACCTGTCGACTACTACCATCTATTCCACATTGCAAAGTTTTCTGAGCAGACATGAGAGAACTGTTCAATACATTCCTCAACTATGGCAACAATCTATACTTTAAAATATTTTATTTGTATTTTTTCTTTATTTAGTAGATTCTAATCATCTGAATCCCCTTCCTCATTTAGGAAAATCTCTAACTGTGTGGATTTTGTTCAAAAACAAAATCTATTCCCATACAGTTCAGAAGGTAGGGGTAAGACCTAAATTTAGTCAAGTAGATATTACTGACCAGGCCTTCAAATCTTCATAAGTGATAACAAAGACGTGGGGAGAGTTTAGAACTTCTCTACCCAAGCCTGCAGCATGCCGTATCCACAGTAAGGACACAGGGGTGGTACCCCAGGACCCAGTGGCAGCGACAGGGATATCCTAATCAAACTTTTCTGTGGCTATATCTGCGCAGGGAACCAACCCACTATCCTTCTGTTACACCTACCCCTTTGCAACCAAGGTTTTTACAGCCTTCCCATCCCCTTTGGGAGCTACCCAATGTCCTTTTGTATTAGTCAGAGTACAAGTTAAGACAACCAAAAGTAAGTTGCTTAAATAAGCTAAAAGTTAATTCTTTTCTCATGAAACAGTCTACAGGCAAATATGCAAGTCCTGCTAGTTACCACAGTTACTGCCACTTACCAGCCATTGTAGAGATCTCAGTGATGTAAAATTCCCATACAGCATTTCTTCTCTTATCCTACTGACCTAACACGGTGTAATAACCATGCTAGATGCAAAGAAGGCTGAGGAATATGGTATGCAGCTGAAGACCATGTGCTTGAGAGCTACAAACTCAGTGAATTTTCCATCACCAAAAAGAAGGCAAGAGCAAATCCTGGGAGGCAGAGGTCCCTGACATACTTCCCAATAACTGCCTTTTCTGCTCAGGGAAGCCAGAACTGTGTCAGCTGCTTACAATCAAACCAAAGACTTCCAGAAGTTCTGATTTTTTTAAAGTTATGTAAGACAGAAACCTTGAGCCACTCTGATTAGGGAGTTGATTGGGGGCAGGGGCGGGGGAGACACATAGCTACTTGAAGCTCTGCTTCCTTAAATACAAAATTAGGGATCAGATCTGAGGCTCAAAGAAACCAGACTATACATCATCTGTCTTGAAAGAAGCAGAATATCCATTTCACCAAACACTACCCATAAAATATTCATCAGAGATTAATTAATTACTAAGACACAGCAACAGTATGCAAATGTCTGGTTTCTATGTAATGTTTGATAATTTATAAAGCACTTTCACATTATCCTCATTTTTAAAATGTATGTGTACATGTATACATGTGTATGTGTTAATACATATATATATATGTAAACTTCATATTATCACTTTGCTTTAAAAGTAAACATATCCAGTATTTGTTCCCCCATTTCCACTTTCTTTTAGACATTTAAGAGTCAAGAATTTTTATGATTTCAGGCCCTCCTGACAAGAATAATAAAATTTGAAATGCCAATAAACAGAGCCAGAAAAACAACAGGTAACATTTTCAACCAGATATATATTACAAAACACCCAGAAAATAAAGTATTTTAAAGATGGAAGAAAAGACCAAAGAAAGGACAGAGATGTTCATAGAGAATATTTTACAAATATATTTCTCGTTTGCTTTTAAGACTGTTGAGATGAGCTGGGGACTAATAGCAGATGAAGACAAATTAGAAGAAAACCTTGCATATAAGCTATACTTCTATTTCTCAGGCCTTAGCTTAAATATATTCTAGATGTACTTACTAATCTCTCTAGAGAAAAGGACATTATTTTAGATTCAAGACTGAAATGGAAAAAAAAAAAAGATACCTCAAGGCACTTTTTAAGGGAAGAAAGGCCATGAATTATTAAAATAGCCCCTCAACAAAATACATGCCTCTATAATTAAAAACACTGAGAAATTTGTATCTGTCATAATCATAATAGGGAATCAAATGCAACTCAATAATCACTGATATTTCATATGGTTGGAGTAACTAATTTTTAAATGAAATAACATGTGTTAAAGATGGACATAATTTATGGAAGGCCTAAAATAATTGCTCAAATAACTACTCAGCACACTCAGCAACATTTGTTTAATTTGTCTGAGGAAAGTTAAATACGAGGAGCACACTCTCTTTGGTTTTTTACCTGAGTCTGATAGGAACACTGCTACTACTGCTACACATGGTCATGTAACTTTCGATTATGTATTTCTTGAGTCAAAGTTCCCCCATCAACAGGATTAATACACAGGATTCTCAATGTGTAAATATAAGTTGCACAAAGCAAGCTCTTGGTAGGTAAGTACTGTAGTTGGCCAAAGAGTTCACTGGGATTTTTCTGTAACATTGCATGGGAAAAACCCAAATGAATGCGTTGGCCAGCCCAATATATAAATATATTTTATACAGGCCAGCCCTATATAATAGTAAGATTTATGATTTTATACCCAAATACTTAAAGCTAAACTTGTCAATATACTCTAAATTTAATCTTTAATAATACATGTTGATAAAAATTATTTAGAAATTCTTCCCTAATTCTTACTGCTTTTACCACAAGCAACTGAAAACCTTTTTAAAATATTCTATGTTCTTTTAAAAATAGCCACAAGAGGTCAGTCTTTACTAAGAAAGAGAAAGAAGTTAAATATAGTCCAGTACCTTCCAAGATAAGCATCTATTTTTGCAATATGCTGTTTATGTTACCCATTATAAATCAAGTTTTGATGTACCAGGTGTTAATTTTAGCCAAGCTATCAAATCTTTGGGAACTCATCAAAAAATTAAAGAAAATCAATAATCATACATCTACAATTTAAAGAGTTTCATTTATAACTTTACTTGATTTTCTTAATAGCATGTAGACAAAATCTTTACTGATTTTGTGAAAAAAGTGAAAGTCATTCAATCATGTCCAACTCTTTACAACCCCATGGACTATAGACCACCAGGCTCCTCTGTCCATGAGACTTCCCAGGCAACAATACTGGTGTGGAGAACCATTCCCTTCGCCAAGGGATCTTCCCCACCCAGGGATGGAACCTGGGTCTCCTGCATTGCAGGTAGATTGTTTACCATCGAGTCACCAGGGAAGCCTTATGAAGAAGCAAATTATCAAGACGTTGACTATTACTGAAATTCTAAAAATAAATCTATGAGATTTGGGTGTGCAAACTACAGCAAATGAGTGTAGATATTATTTGTATTAATATATTAGCTATGTGACTATGTGTTCCAAAAGCCACTTACCTTGCCAACTATCGTTGCAGACACACAACTTTTCTCCTGTTAGGTCACAGTAACCATGATCTGGACTGCCGCAATTGGCTTTACAGTAGGGGATATCACAAGCCTCACCCTTCCAGTATTTATCACATTCACAATACACTTGGCTTGAAACAGAGACACTAGTTGTACACTTCCCATGACCAGAGCAATTGTTAGGACAAGAATTGATTCTGTAAAATATAATTCACATATATTCAAATTCAAAATGATTAGAAAAATAATCTGGGCTGGTATTTTGTTAAATTTATAAATGTTATATGTGTCCGTGTGTTTCATTTAACACGTTTTACAATGTGACTTCAATTCTTTACTCTGTACCTTTTTACCCCTAAGGCAATTCAGGTATACATATCTTCAACCTGCCTCAGTTCATTCAATGAGCTTACTCTGCTACCAAGACTACACACTCAGCGTCTGCAGGATCTATACAGTTCCAAGCACAATGTTTGGTAAACATCCAAGTACTCAAATGTTTTACAGGGTATGAGTACACTTTATAGGAAAAAAATAAGGTCATGAATACGTGAAACAGTTAGAGAAGCCAAGACATAAACTGGTTACTTGGTACTTAAATAGCACGCCATCACCTAAACACTGTTGTGGAAGTTAAAAGGTGTTTATCAGACTTTATTTTAAGGCTCCCTAACTGATTATATTTTACTATATATTTATTCTCCCTTGTGTACATGCTTGATATAAATAAATTCTATAATAAATTGCTGATTCAAGGGTATTTATGATGTCTTATTCCTCATGAAAAATCCTCGGTTATCATTTTCTACATTACTGAAGAAAACAATCAAACAAAAAAATTATCAAATTCCTCTGTGGTCATTCCTAATGAAAACAACCAAAAGAATCTCTGGCTAATTCATTTCACCCTTGGACTTCTATAAAAATTTGCATAGAGAGTTAGATATAAGAGACACACAAGAAGTATTATTTTTCTAATTTTAAAGAGACAGTGGTATATAGCCACTTACCTTATCTCCTAAGCCTCAATTTTCTCATGTGTAAAATGGGGAAAATACTCACTTGACAGAACTGATGTCAAGAGAATTAAAGAATCTTATTGTATATACAACATTCAGCACAATTTCTGCAATAAGAAGGACTGTGAAAATGTAGCTCTCTTCATTCTTCAGATTAGGTATAAAATACCTTGGAGCACAGAGGGGTAGATGACAGTTTTCTGCAATCCTGAGCATTTGTGACGTAAAGTTACACTCGGTGTGTGTTTCTTTACTTAATCATTTCCCAACGATTTTTAATTTTGTAATTAATTTTCAACCAAACCTAACTTGTTACCATGGTGCCCTGAGGCTTACAAATTATCCTAATACAAGCTTAGACAGGATTTGGGGGATCATATTATTAAAAATCTTATGTAACTTAGGAAGAGATGCTGTATATTTTGGAATTTAACACCCTAGCCGACTCCTGGTACATAAGACATTTATACAAACAAACAATAAAACTCTTTTATGTCAAATTATATGAATCATTATTACAATATGAATTAAAAAAAAAAACCACTTACGAGTAAAAAATGTTGAAACCAGTTAGATTATACGCAGCATCACTAAAAAAATGTAACAGTGCATAGCCAGATGTTGTAACGACTTCAGGCACAGTTTCATTTCCCCGTGTTTCAGGAACTATCAAACCACTGTAAGACAGGAAAGTTGAACGTTGTGTATATTAATGTACGCATGACTGTTGATCACATAAGACTTATTCAAAATATTCTTTTCACAGTCATTAACTATCTATTGTATATGACAACAGGCAACAAGAAGAAGAAATCTAAAATGAGTTCCTAGTCATTTCTCATCATGAGCTCTACTGCTGCTGCTGACAGACTAACTTCTATTCTCAGGCCACCATACTCCTTTCTCTCTTCTCAACACTAGACCGTAATGTCCCATTTCTCCCCTTTGCCCTGTTGTCCATTCTCTCATAAGACCATAGGGTGCTCTTTTACTTAAGTTATATGTAAACCTTCATTTAAAGATACCTTGGGAAAGAACTGTTGTTGCTAAGCTGCTAAGTCATGTCTGACTCTTTGGAACCCCATGGACTGTAGCCCGCCAGGCCCCCTGTCCATGGGATTTCCCAGGCAAGAATACTGGAGCAGGTTGCCATTTCCTTCTCCAGGGGATCTTTCCGATCCAGCTATCAATCTGCATCTACTGCCTTGCAAGGCAGAATCTTCACCACTGAGCCACCTGGGAAGAACTAATATGGTTAAAATGTCCATACTACCCAAAGCAATACTACCTTTATTTTCTTGGGCTCCAAAATCACTGCAGATGACTGCAGCCATGAAGTTAAAAGGCGCTTGCTCCTTGGAAGAAAAGCTATGACAAACCTAGACAGCATATTAAAAAGCAGAGACCTTACTTTGTCAACAAAGGTCAGTCTAGTCAAAACTATGGTTTTTTTCAGTAGTCATGTATGGATGTGAGAGTTGGACCATAAAGAAAACTGGGTGCTGAAGAATTGATGCTTTTGAATTATAATGCTGGAGAAGACTCTTGAGAGTTCCTTGGACTGCAAGAAGAGCCAACCAGTCCATCCTAAAGAAAATCAGTCCTGAATATTCATTGGAAGGACTGATGCTAAAGCTGAAACTCCAATACTTTGGCCACCTGATGCGAAGAACAGACTCATTGAAAAAGGCCCTGATGCTGGGAAAGATTGAAGGCAAGAGAAGGGGATGACAGAGGATGAGATGGTTGGATGGCACCACTGACTCAACGGACGTGAGTCTGAGTAAACTCCAGGAGTTGGTGATGCACAGGGAAGTCTTGCATGCTGCAGTCCATGGGGTCACAAAGAGTCAGACATGACTAAAGACTGGACTGACTGAACTGAACACAAAGCAATCTACAGATTCAAGGCCATTCTTAGCAAAACACCCATGACCTTGTTCATGGAACCAGAACAAATAATCCTAAAATTTGTATGAAACCACAAAAGATCTTGAATAGCCAAAGCAATCTTGATTTAAAAAAAAAAAAAAAACAAAGCTGGAGGTATCCTGCTCCATGACTTCTGGCTATAATACAAAAGATACAGGAATCAAAACAGCATAGTTTTAGCATAAAAAGAGACAAAAAGATCAATGGAACAGAATAGAAAGCTCAGAAATAAACTCACACACTTATGGTCAATTAATCAATGACAAAGGAGGCAAGAATATACAATGGAGAAAAGCTGGTCTCTTCAACAAGTACGGCTGGGAAAACTGGATGGTTACATGCAAAACAATGAGATTAGAACATGTCCTCACACCATATACAAAAATAAACTCAAAATGGATTAAAGACCTAAATATAAGACCAGAAACCATACTACTCCTGGAAGAAAACTTAGGCAGGATACCCTTTGACATAGTTGTAGGATTATTTGGGGGTGTGTGCCTCCTTGGGAAAGGGAGACAAAAGCAAAAACAAACACATTGGACCCAATCAAACTTAAAAGTTTTTGCACAGCAAAGGAAACCATCTGCAAAACAAAAAGACAGCCTACTGAAAGGAAGAAGATATTTACAAATGATGTCTGATAAGGGGTTAATGTCCAAAATATAGAAAGAGCTCAGAGAACTCAAGATCAAATTTTTTTTTTAAAGTTTCTTTTTAACCTGATTAATAAAATATTTCTATGCAAAGACATGCATAGACATTTTTCCAAAGAAGACACAGATGTACAACAGGCACATGAAAAGATGCTCAACATTACTAATCATTAGAGAAACACAAATCAAAACCACAATGAAACATCACCTCACACCTGTCAGAATGGCTATCATCGACTAAGACGACATAATAAATGTTAGGGCGGATGTGAAGAAAAGGGAACTCTCTCGTATTTTTCTGGGAATGTAAATTGATGCAGCCGCTACGGAAAACAGTATAAAAGCCTCTCAAAAAATTAGAAACAGAATACCATATGACCCAGTAATTCTACTCTGGGATATATCTAAAGAAAATGAAAACACTAATCCAAAAAGATATATGTATTCCAATGTTCTTAGCAGCATTATTTACAAAGTCAAGATATGGAAGCAACCTAAGTGTCCACCAAGAAATGAATGGATAAAAAAGATGTGGCTGGCACACACAAACACACACACAATGGAATATTACTCAGCCATAAAGAGAATGAAATTCTGCCATTTGCAATAACACGGATGAACCTGAAGGGTATTTTGCTTAATGAAGCAACTCAGAGAAAGACAAATAAACACTGTATATTTTTACTTACATATGAAATTTTTTAAAAAAATAATAAAACAAATGAATATAACAAAACAGAAACAGACTCACAGACACAGGGAACAAACCCATGGTTACCAGTGGGGAGAGGGGTGGTGGAGGGAACAAGACAGGGGAAGAGGATTAAGAGGTACAAAGTACTAGGCATAAATAAATAAGATACAAGGACATAACATACAGCACAGAGAATATAGCCAATATTCGATAATAACTTTAAATGGAATATAATCCATAAAAATATCAAATCACTATGTTGCATACTTGAAGCTAGTATAATATTGTAAAGCAACTATACTTCAATTAGATAAATAAAATAAAATAAAACCACATTGGTACTCTCTAACAAGTGACCTTATAGCCATACTCTTCCCCACTTTCCCCTCATGAGCAAATTCTCATAAAGCTAGACAGAACACTTCATCTGGATCAGCTAAGTGATTACAATGATATTCCAGTTAAAGTTGCTCATCTGCAATACACTAACCTAGCTTTAGATTATCTTAACATACATACTTTTTATAATTCTTTAGAATTTTGCATACTTATGCAAATTACATCAATATATAATTATTCCAAAAGACAATAAACCAAAAGAAAATGAAGTTTGTTGGGGAAAAATATACAGTGTAAAAGTAGGAGTTCTATATTAATAACTGTTATTTCTCCCTTTTTAAGCATCCTTGTTCACAAAGGGAAATTACATATCTTCATTTACTTATACCATACTATCCTCTCTAAATCTATGAAAACATATAAGGAAAAAAAAGCTGTTAACAACAAATTACATTATTCAAAATATCCAATTCCTTGAGACACTGTTAAACTTATGTTTAGGTACCAACAGGTACTGAAGACCCTCATTCAGATTGTATTTGACAGAACAAAATGAAATATAGTCAAGTAATTCATTTTGTAAACACATTTTTAAAAGCAAACAAATTAAAAAGTAAACAACTCTTGATGTTTTAATAATTATTATAACATTTACTAGCTTATGTTTGTGAAGGAACAAAAGATTTTAAAAGACTGTCAACAGAATTAATTTTATAAGACCAGTTTTAGTTACACATATATAATTTTCATTGTAGTGAGATTATATCACATGAGGACATTGCTAAAAATAATATTCCCAGATCTTTTTAACAGATATGACTAAACGCTCTGAAACAGATGAAAAGAGCAGATTTGTTTGCTTGGCTGTTTGTTTGTGTTTTAAAAACAATAAATGAAAGAAGATTCCCACTTCCCACATCACATACCTATTTGGACCAACTAACCTCACTGAAGTCAACTAGAAAAGGAATTGGCCTCACCATTCTCCATACAGGCATTCACTAATTTCAAAGTGGGAGGTCAGGTTCAAAGGGCTAAGAAACTGGACTGTTTCACAGAGCTAGGAAACCAGAGAGTAGAACACGGAACCCCCTTTGACCTGAGACCCCAAAGAGTAAAAGTAAACCCGTGAAAGATAGGCCCTTCAGAACCTACAGTATGGTTGAGAATCACCTCAACACCTGAATCAGAATTCAGTTGGCTATGAATTTCTAGTGTCCCCAGCATTCTATGAGAATATAACAAATTCCTAGGCCTCAAATTATTATTACTAATGATTTTACCATCAAGGTGTCCGGCACATGGTCGTCAGCACACAATAAAAAAAACAAACAAACACACATCTCCATTCCAACCCATCTTCAGTACAATGGAGAATTATATATAGTTCTGTCTCGCCTACAGAATAAAGTCAATTTCTTTAGTGTGGTAACAAGAAAGCAATGTTACAGTGATCAAGGGACAATAAAACCAGGCTTATATTCTGATTCCATTGCTTACAAGTTAAGCAACTCTGAGCCACTCACAGAATCTCTCTGTGCCTCAATTCTCCATTTACAAAATAGCAATAATACCTACCTGAAAGGTTACTGTGAGGAGTCAATGACCTGATGTATATATAAAGGACTTGATGTATATATAAATGCTATCTGGCACGTGAGCATTCAAGAGATGCTATTGATTACCATTTATAGGGTACTCTGGCTCCCACCTATCCCTTCATATTTCTGATGATCAAGCAACTCATCACTACTTACTACTGTCCCAAAATTTAATGTTCTTTAGGGTGTATATGCCACTATGAACAAAGCTAGTGGAGGTGGAATTTCAGTTGAGCTATTTCAAATCCTAAAAGATGATGCTGTGAAAGTGACGCACTCAATATGCCAGCAAATTTGGAAAACTCAGCAGTGGCCACAGGACTGGAAAAGGTCAGTTTTCATTCCAATCCCAAAGAAAGGCAATGCCAAAGAATGTTCAAACTCCCGCACAGCTGCATTCATCTCACACACTAGCAAAGTAATGCTCAAAATCCTCCAAGCCAGGCTTCAACAGTACGTCAACCGTGAACTTCCATAGGTTCAAGCTGGATTTAGAAAACGCAGAGAGGAACCAGAGGTCAAACTGCCAACATCTGTTGGATCATTGAAAAAGCAAGAGAGTTCCAGAAAAATACCTACTTTTCCTTTATTGATTAGGCCAAAGCCTTTGACTGTGTGGATCACAACAAACTGTGGAAAATTCTTTAAAAAGATGGGAATACCAGACCACCTGACTTGCCTTCTGAGAAATATGTATGCAGGTCAAGAAGCAACAGTTAGAACTAGAAATGAACAACAGACTGGTTCCAAATCGGGAAACGAGTACGTCAATGCTGTATATTGTCACCCTGCTTGTTTAACTTATATGCATAGTACATCATGCGAAATTCTGGGCTGGGTGAAGAACAAGCTGGAATCAAGGTTGCCAGGAGAAATATCAATAACCTCAGATACACAGATGACACCACCCTTATGGTAGAAAGCGAAGAACAACTTAGGAACCTCTTGATGAAAGTGAAAGAGAAGGGTGAAAAGTTGGCTTAAAACTCAACATTCAAAAATTAAGATCATGGCATCCGGTCCCATCACTTCATGACAAACAGATGGGGAAAACAATGGAAACAGTGACAGACTATTTTTGGGGGGGCTCCAAAATCACTGCAGATGGTGACTGCAGCCATGAAGTTAAAAGACACTTGCTCCTTGGAAGAAAAGCTATGACCAACCTAGACAGCATATTAAAAAGCAGAGACATTACTTTGCCAACAAATGTCCATCTAGTCAAAGCTATGGTTTTCTTCAGTAGTCATGTATGGATGTAAGAGTTGGACTATCAAGAGAGCTGAGCACAGAAGAATTTATGCTTTTGAACTGTGGTGTTGGAGAAGACTCTTGAGAGTCCTTTGGACTGCAAGGAGATCCAACCAGTCCATCCTAAATGAAATCAGTCCTGAGTGTTCATTGGAAGGACTGATGCTGAAGCTGAAACTGCAGTACTTTGGCCACCTGATGCAAAGAACTGACTCATGTGAAAAGACCCTGATGCTGGAAAAGATTAAAGGCAGGTGGAGAAGGGAACCACATAGGATGAGATGGTTGATGGCATCACCAACTCGTTGCACGTGAGTTTGAATAAGCTCCAGGAGTTGGTGATGGACAGGGAAGTCTGGCGTGCTGCGGTTCATGGGGTCACAAAGAGTCAGACATGACTGAGCAACAGGACTGAACTGAACTATGTTTTTCTCCATCTAGGATGTCCTATCTAATCCCCTCACTTTGTCTTCACTCTTCTACTGACAATGAAAGACACCATAAAAATAAGCTACTTCTGAAATTATATAGCACTCTTTTCATAATCTGATTACAACACTTGTTACATGTAAAAAGTCTGTTTACATGTCACTCACAAGGCACATCAACTGTATGGTGATGCAGCTTCCAAAACCTTGGCATTTCCCAACTGACAAGAATGTCTCTATTATTCACTGTGGGCTCACAGTTTATGCTAGAGGTGACTCAGGACGGGAGCTGCCCACACCAGAAAGACCAACCAAGTCTGACTGATTCAAGTCCTGGAGCTCTAAGCTACAAGAAATTCACCTGACTTCCAGAGTCAGAATGGGGCTGGAGACCGAGTTTGACCATGTGGCCAATGATTCAATCAATCATACGAAACGCAATTCCCAATTAACTCTATACACCTAAAACTCAGGAGAGCATCCTAAGACACACTGATAAATTGGGAGGATAACATCTGTCCTAAGAACACAGAGTGCTTCCCTGGTAGCTCAGCTGGTAAAGAATCCGCCTGCAATGCAGGAGACTCCAGTTAGATTCCTGCGTCAGAAAGTTCCCCTGAAGAAGGTACAGGCTACCTAACTCCAGTATTCTTGGGCTTCTCTGGTCGTTCAGATAGCAAAGAATCTGTCTGCAATGTAGGAGACCTGGGTTCAATCCCTGAGTTTGGAAGATCCCCTGGAGGAGGAAATAGCAACCCATTCCAGTGATCTTGCCTGGAGAATCCCATGGACAGAGAAGCCTGGTGGGCTACAAGCCATGGGGTCACAAAGAGTCAGACACAACTGAATGAGCAAGCACACATAAGGACACAGAAGCTTTGTCTGTGACGTTCCCAGATCTCACCCTATGTGTCTCTTTGACTGGTCCTGATTTTTATAATTTGGAATAAAACTGTAATCATAAGTACAGTGCTTTCCTGAGTTCTGTGAGTTACCTAGTTAATGACTGAACCTGAGAGGGTTAGGGCACCTCTCAACTTGTAACCAGCTGGTCCAGAAGTGCAGGTGGCCTGGGCACCTCTGAACTTGCAGCTGGGTCTGAAGTGAGGGCAGTTTTGGGGAGGGCTGTGCACTTAACCTATGAAGTCTGACCCAGCTTCAGGTGGCTGGTATCTGCAGTAACCTGTACCTTACTCCTACTGCATCCTCCAGGCTTATGGTAGTCTCTGGAACTGGCTAGGTTATCAAACGTTTATTGAACAACAAATACTCATACAACTCATTCTTAGTAAAGTACAAACAGTATAAGCTTTAAGTTAGGAGACTAGAAGTCCTAATCCTGGCTCTACCATCTATTAGAAGCCAGACTTGATTTGTCTGGGGCTCAATTCTCTCAACAATAAATGGGGGCTAACAGCACTTCTACAGTGTCCTTATGAGGATGTGATGACATTTAAACTGCCTGGTACAGTGCTGAGAATCAAGTGGATATTTAATAAACATGAACTTTCTATCTCCCTCAGGATAGCTAACAGAAACACTTGCTAATGAAAAGTCACTGGTTCCACCTTCACGGTCATACTAAATCCCATCCTGCTAATTATCTAACAAAAGTTTCCTTTAGTATCAAAGAAATGGTTGGTAAGAATGTTAATGAATCACTGTTAATTAACAGAAAATCATCACAACTACTAGAAACACAGATAAAAAGGAACACAGCTAAATGATGACACAGCAAATGTAGACAAAGCTAGAGGAATGAAAACTTATATCTGAATTGCAACAAACAAATGTATGAACCTAGGATCTTATCTAACTCTCGCAATGTAATAATTCACAAAGCTTTGCTCCATTCTCCAGCTACTATTCTTAGATGAAGGGTCACTCAAGAATACCCTTTATATAACTTTCAAACAACTCAAAAATTAAGCTCTAAACGTATCTTGAGCAATCGCAATGTCACAGAGTAAGTGTCTAAGGTCCGAAGGAGTCACTTTAAAACGGTCATTCCAAAATACAATTGTTTGTCCAAAAATATAATAATTTACATTCCTCTTAAAACAGGATAACGACAACATAAAAAGCAAAAAGAAAAGTAAAATAAAAAGTTAAAGGGAAAGTAAGCTTTTACCCATATATAAATTTTTGACAATGACAGAACATATAAAAGATACTGGGGTAGGGCATCCTTAGTGGCTAAGCGGTAAAGAATCTGCCTGCCAATGCAGGAGACTTGGGTTCGATGCCTGGTCCAGGAAGATCCCACATGCCCTGGGGCAACTGAGAGCCCAGGAACCGAAAGTACTGAGCCCCTGAGCTGCAGCCACTGAAGCCTGCACACCCAAGAGCCCATGCTCTGCAACATGAGAAGGCACCACAATGAGAAGCCCACGCACACAACCAGGGAGCAGCTTCTACAGCAATGAAGACCCAGCACAGACAAAAGAATAAACAAATAAAATTATGTTTTTAAAAAGCGAGATTCTGTGTAAACAACAGAAGTAAGGAATAGTGTAACGAATAACTCAACAATCATGCTAGTTAAATTGTACACAAAACCTATACTATATGCTCAAAATTCTTTCAAATATATTTTCTTCTGTTCATAAAACATTTCATAATAATGTACACACACAAAAAAAAGATTTTTTAATTGATCCTGAAAAGGCTGTGATTTAAAAAAATTTTTTTAATTAAGTCTATCGGACTAACAATAATATATTTTGAAGCAACCAAAATTTCCAAACTGTGAGAATACAAACACCTTTATTAAACCATTACATAAAATATACCTTAATCCTTTTTTTACAGAATTTAAAATTTATAATTTCTCTAAAATTAAAGACAACTATAAAATATATGTCTATTCTCAGAGAAGGAAATGGCAACTCATTCCATTATTCTTGCCTGGAAAATTCCATGGACAGAGGAGCCTGGCAGGCTACGGTCCATGGGGTCACAAAAAGATAAGACAGAGCAACTGAACACATACAGTATATAACTGTGTGTTCATATATATATATATAAAATGTTATAAAATTTAAACTAACACAATATGTCAATTATATCTCAATAAAGCCAGAAAAAATAAATTTTCATTTTCTTAAAAAAAAAATGTCTATTAATTTCTTTGTCAGTTAAACTCACGTTAACCTATCCATATAGGCAGTTTTGAAAACATATACAATTCTTTTTAAAAATATGAACTATGTATGGCAAGAATAAAGGATATTTATAAATAAATCTATATTTCTGAGACAGTACTTATTTATCTTTGTTATATCAATGTTTACATTATTACACATACACCTAAATTGACATAGTATCAACAGTCTTATACCAGCTTTGAAATTTAGCCACCAATATCTATGCTACATTTATTTTTGAGGTACAGATGAGTACATATTTAAAATTAATAAACTATACAGTTACTTTTCTACAACTGACTATAAGTTCACCAATTAAACAAAACTACTCACCTAAGTACAGCTATTAAAGGTGCATATATTGAATCTCCATCATAAACATACATATGATCCCAGCTACATTCTGTAGCAAAATGATTGAATCTTAATCTTAACACTGCATTTGGACTGAAAAAAATTAAAATATTTTAAAATTAATATGCAATATGTAAAGCATGTCTGAAGAAATCTTACAGTATTTTATTAAAACTCTATTTACAGAAATTTAGCTATAAATCCCTAAGTCATCAGTATAAAAGATTGATAAGCAGTCATATGCAATTTGTAAAAAGACATACAACTTCAAAATCTACTAACCAGCCATAGGCATGCATCAACCTTTTCTAAAAATTTAATCGACAGGAAATGTTCTATGTCTTAATTAAGGTAGAGATACATAAACTGTAAACTTCATTGAAACTTTATTGACATGTACACTTAATATATATGCAAATTGTACTTAAATAAAGTTGATTTTTAAATTCAGCTCTCAAGACTATTTGTATTTCTATCAATCTTTAACTACAGGTACTAATAAGGTCTTCAAATTTAATCAAAATATATCAGTATGATACACTGCCATTTGTTAATAAATAAAGGAGACCATAGGTACACAAGGAATTAATAACTCTAAAGTTTTTTAAAAGCTTTTAAAGTAACAACAACAAAAAAATCCAGCTTTCCAGACTCTTTAAAAACATAAAACAGTTAAAAAATAACTAATATCAATTCATCTATGATTCATTCATATGTTTAAATAGATAAATTCAGTCACAACTCTAATTACTGAAAAATGCCTCTAAAAGGACAATTAACTCTTTTACAAAATGTTCTTTTTTTAACACCCTGAGAACTAAAATGATGAATAGTATGAACAAATGGCATAATTCAGCATGGAATATTTTTATACTTTCTATGGAGTCTTCATATTCTATAACAAGCTATTTAAAATAAGCCAAAAATGCATACTTTATTTAATGCCATAGTGACAGAACTTAAAAATAAAATATATGCAAAAATTAAACTACTGTCACAAAGGTATTATAATTTATATTAAACATATCTAAAACTTATAAATCCCATTTTAAATATAATGAATAATATTTTCCAACAATTAACAACAGAATATGCAACTCTGAAGCTGTTATAACTTTATAATGTTTTATATTGGTAAGCATTTATCATTGCAGAATAAATTAATTTAACCCAAATTGTATACTTACTAGCCTTCAATTAGCCATGTACATTTAGTTTTATATTTATAGTTAATTGGACCATCTGTTAAATATCCAGAAGGTTCTGTTAACCTAGAAAACAAAATCACAAAAATACATTTAAAGACACTAATCCGAGCTTCCAAAAAGTAGAATTTGTCTACAACTTAAGAAAATTTTCAAATTGCCATTTATGTCTCTAAATCTCAAAAAAAAAACCTTGTTTTTTAAATTTCTTTAAGTTTTTATATGATTGCTTCATTTTACAAACTGGAGAAACACATTGAAAGACTGAACATTATACAGATGGGTTCCATGCTGATGCAAAATGAATTCACTAACACTTCCTCTGCACAAAAATTAGACGGAGGCAAAAGAAAGATCAAATGCACTTTGAAAGATGCAGATCTATGGAGCAGAAAAACAGTATATGTACCTAGCACTTTGGCGGGAGGTTACATTGTTAGCTCTATTTGTTTTTCATGGAGCAGGATTGCAAAGTAGCTTCACCAGACTTTACCGAATTCAGCTACCTGTTTTTCTCATTATTTTCTTTTGCCTACTTTATACCTAGTCCAAGAACTCAATTTTAAAAATAGGGTAAATCAAGGGTTTTTAAATTATCCTCTATTTTAAACACAAAAAAAGAAAAAGATAATTAGAAAAGCTTCAGATTTTCAGACTTTTAAATATTTAAAGAATAACCCAATTCTACTTCATGTTGTTCTTAGCTCCAGCCCATTTTTATCAAGAAAAGACAATGTCTTAAATAAGGTATCTTTCCATTTAGCCTTTATATATTTATATAGGCATACATATACACACAGGCTTCCCACATGGCGCTAATGGTAAAGAACACGCATGCCTGTGCAGGAGACATAAGAGACGCAGATTTGATCCCTGGGTTGGGAAGATCCCCTGGAGGAGGGCATGGCAACCCACTCTAGTATTCTTGCCTTGAGAATCCCATGGACAGAGGAGCCTGGCGGGCTACAGTCCACAGGGTGGCAAAGAGTTGAACATGACTAAATCGACTTAGCTCACACACACACATACACAGAAACACACCCTGGGGCTTATCAGTCTTTATACATTCACATATAGATACACACACACATATATATACATGTACACAAAGTTATCAGGGTCATTATATAGTTTAAGGCAATATTAAATTATCCTTATAGCAGTGAGTATTAAAAACCTTAAGGGGGAAAAAAGCTTCATTTACCTAAACCAGCACTGACATAAAGGTTAATTAATATAAATGTTACTTATAAATCTTTCAGAATCCCTGAAAATTACTTTGGGCAAAAAAAGGGGCTAATTCATGCTTGGAAAACTCCAGTGTTCTCAAATTAATCTAACACTAAATTTCCTATGTATCAGGTGTTACTGTAAGCACACAATGTTGCTGCTGCTGCGAAGTCACTTCAGTTGTGTCCCACTCTGTGCGACCCCATAGATGGCAGCCCCCCAGGCTCTCCTGTCCCTGGGATTCTCCAGGCAAGAACACTGGAGTGGGTTGCATTTCCTTCTCCAATGCAGGAAAGTGAAAAGTGAAAGTGAAGTCACTCAGTCATGTCCAACTCCTAGCGACCCCATGGACTGCAGCCTACCAGGCTCCTCGGTCCATGGGATTTTCTAAGCAAGAGTACTGGAGTGGAGTGCCATTGCCTTCTCCGAAGCACACAATGTTACCTCACTTAAAAATCTCAAAAACCCCACGAGACAGTAAACATTATTAATCCCATACCAGAGATAAGAAAACTGAAGTACATTTTTAATAACAGGTTAAATAACTTGTCCTGATTTGTCAGTTCCAATAATAGCTCCAGGTGAAGTAATTCAGACAAACTTCCACTGAAGATAACTGAAAAAGCTAAAAGAACAATTTTTAAATCTTATAAGAAACAGAATGGTAAGATCTACTAAGCTAAGATCCAGAAGTTGCAAATTCTTTAAGAACTGGGCATCCAGAGTGACTTCTGTTACGGAGAATTTCATCTATTTATTAGAGACTGCCAAAAGACAGAGAGTGCTTTTTTTTTTTTATTTTTTTTTTTAGCAGCCTCAAGGAAGGAAGGGGAGAAGAGTTAGTGGCAATAACCTACAAAAGTAGGGGCTCAAATAAACAACGTGGCACTCTGATCTAGGACACGATGATTTGCTAGTAGGGTGAAGATGTACCAGAAACGAAATCTGCATGGACTGCAACCCAGCTACAAGTCAGTGGGATGGCAGAAAACTCTGAGACCTACCACTGGCTTAAGTTGAGACTAGAACTACTATTTGGAGAAGGAAATGGCAACCCATTCCAGTATTCTTCCTGGAAAACCCTGTGGACAGAGGAGCCTGGTGGGCTACAGGCCATAGTGTATTAGGCCAAGTCTCCTAACAGAAGATACAAAAACGTTCTCTATAAAAAGATAACATGATCCCAGTCCTCAACTTATTTCTAGCAGTAATTTTTCAAATAAGATGTCTACTATAATCAAAGATAATCAGGTATATGAAAATAGAAGACAACAAAATACCAACCAACAGAATGCTTCAGAAAGAGATCTGAAGAATTTCCAATATGTGGAGACTATCAGATGTGCCCTACATGATAAACATGATTTACTAAGTTCAAAAAGACAACAGACAAGATTTAAAATTTTGGCAGTTAATTGAAGCCATAAAAAGTAACAGTATGTTTGAAAAATAATGGAAATTCTAATTATGAAAACAATATTAATCAAAATTAAGAATTTGATGGAGAGTTTTAACAACACATTGTTGATATTATTGCTGTTATTCTTGTTGTTGTTGCTGTTATTGTTGATGTTCAGTCATCCAGTCATGTCCGACTCTTTGTGACCCCACGGACTGCAGCACGCCAGGCCTTCCTTCCTGTCCCTCACCATCTCCCGGAGTTTGCCCAAGTTCATGTTCATTGCATCAAACATATTAAACACAGCTAAAACAGGATGAGCAATCTAGAAGACAAGTCCATAAGAAAATATCCAGACTACAGTAGGATGATTGAGGGTTCAACCTGTTGAGTGTGAGTCACTCCAAGCAAAACTCTGAGAAGACGAAATCCTAGCTAAGGGCAGGAGAAATATGGAATGGGGACTGGAAGAACAAAATTATATATATATCAATTATAGTCTTTTAACACATTAAATAATACATTAAACCCAGATAACCATTAAGGTGTGATCACTCACCTAGAGCCAGACATCCTGGAATGGGAAGTCAAGTGGGCCTTAGGAAGCAGCACTGTGAACAAAGCTAGTGGAGGTCATAGAATTCCAGTTGACCTATTTCAAATCCTAAAAGATGATGCTGTGAAAGTGCTGCACTCACTAGGCCAGCAAATTTGGAAAACTCAGCAGTGGGCACAGGACTAGAAAAGGTCAGTTTTCATTCCAACTCCAAAGAAAGGAAATGCCAAAGAATACTCAAACTACCGCACAATGGCACTCATCTCACACACCACCAAAGTAATGCTCAAAATTCTCCAAGCCAGGCTTCAACAGTACATGAATTGTGAACTTCCAGATGTTCAAGCTGGATTTTAAAAAGCAGAGGAACCAGAGATCAAATTGCCAACATCTGTTGGATCACAGAAAAAGCAAGAGAGTTCCAGAAAAACATCTATTCTGCTTTATTGATTACGCCAAAGTCTTTGACTATGTGGATCACAAAAAACTGCGGAAAATTCTTGAAGAGATGGGAATATCAGGCCACCTGACCTGCATCCTGAGAAATCTGTACGCAAGTAAAGAAGCAACAGTTAGAACTGGACATGGAACAACAGACTGGTTCCAAATTGGGAAAGGAGTATGTCAAGGACGTATACTGTCACTCTGCTTTTTTAACTTATATGCAGAGTACATCATGCAAAATGCTGGGCTGGATGAAGCACAAGCTGGAATCAAGATTGCCGGGAGAAATATCAATAACCTCAGATATGCAGATGACACCACCCTTATGGCAGAAAGTAAAGAGGAACTAAAAAGCCTCTTGATGAAAGTAAAAGAGGAGAGTGAAAAGTTGGCTTAAAGCTCAACATTCAGAAAACTAAGATCATGGCATTGGGTCCTATCATTTCATGGGAAATAGACGGGGAAATAATGGAAACAATAACAGACTTTATTTATTTGGGCTCCAAAATCACTGCAGATGGTGATTGCAGCCATGAAATTAAAAGGTGTTTGCTCCTTGGAAGGAACGTTATGACCAACCTATACAGCATATTAAAAAGCAGAGACATTACTTTGCCCACAAAAGTTCGTCTAGTCAAGGCTATGGTTTTTCCAGTGGTCATGTGTAGATGTGAGAGTTGGACTATAAACAAAGCTGAGCACCAAAGAATTGATGCTTTCGAACTGTGGTGTTGGAGAAGACTCTTGAGAGTCCCTTGGACTGCAAAGAGATGGAACCATCCTAAAGGTTCGATCCTAAAGGTTTCCATCCTAAAGGAAATCAGTCCTGAATATTTACTGGAAGGACTGATGCTAAAGTTGAAACTTGCTCCAATACTTTGGCCACCTGATGCAAAGAATTGACTCACTGAAACAGACCTTCTTGCTGGGAAAGACTGAGGCAGGAGGAAAAAGGGATGACAGATGATAAGATGGTTGGATGGCATCACTGACTCTATGGACTTAAGTTTGAGCAAGCTCCAGGAGTTGGTGATGGACAAGGAAGCCTGGCATGCTGCAGTCCATGGGGTCGCAAAGAGTCAGACATGACTAAGTAGCTGAACTGAAGTGAACATATTAAATAAGTATCCTAACAGCTGTGAATAGTGTCTATCTGATATACACACCCCCACATCTTCTCTCTCCTCCACATTTTTCTTTACAAGTTGTTAAGTTAACTTTACAATTTAGACTTTAGTTAATGTGTGCCTATGACTGAATATGAAGAGCAGGTAATACAACCAGTGATGGATACAATGACTCTGGAAACTGTTTCCTTGTTTTGGACAAAAGAGAACTTCTTCACTTAGAAAAAGTATATATTCTTATGTAGAAACACAGCTTTGTTGGTTGTTGGGGAGTTCATATGTGTTTAGAAGGATGCATACAGAAGAAGCTAATTAAAGGGCAGACTGTATCAGTTATCCATTGACTCCCACTGCAAAATTTTGCCTACTCTGTGAAAATGGATCTAGGCCCTTTGAACAATTTTTTTTTTTTCCAGATGGCAGTATACTAAGCCTGCAGGCTTTCTCCACAGCGCACTCTGGACACTACAGGAGGAAAGAGACCTGCCTCCTTGGGTCCAATGTACGCACTCAACAAGCTCCTGCAGCTTGCTGGCTTCGGCAGCACTAGGCTCCTACCGTGCCTGATGGCCCCCAGCAGCCAGCCACCAACAGCCGCCCCCAGCACTTCCCCGCAGGTAGTTCTGCAGGAGTACCTCCAGGGAGACACCACTCGGTGAACAGCTTTCCCCAACATCCTATAAGTAAGCACAGCAAGTTACAAAGGGCAAATGTCAAGCACATTTCACAGGTAGAGCTTTCCAGTGACTTTTCTGCCAAACAATAAGCCAAGTTTGCTCTCCCAACAAGGTCTGGATCTCAGGCCAGGTTCCAGGGACTCTCACTTATGTGCTTATCTCAGACATAACATGATAGGCACTGATCCTTGGATCTACTATTTCCATATCCTGCAGAGTTCTCTTTATTTCTTGGAAAAGACTTTGATGCTGGGAAAGATTGAGGGCAAGAGGAGAAAGGGATGAAAGAGAATGAGATGGTTGGATGGCATCATTGACTCAATGGACATGAGTTTGAGCAAACACCAAGAGATAGTGAAGGACAGAGAAGCCTGGTGCGCTGCAGTCCATGGGATCACAAAGAATCAGACACAACTAAGTCACTGAACAACAGCAGCAGCCAATTTCTCATTGCTCCAATCCATGTTACAGTCTATAATCCTTTACATTAAGCTTTTCCTACTAAAATTACTCTGTGATTCTCTTTCCTGATTGGACCCAAGTTAGTTAGTGCTGGTCGCTCAGTCATGTGTGACTCTTTGCGACCCATGGACTGAAGACCTCCAGGCGCCTCTGTCCATGGGATTTTCCAGGCAAGAATACTGGAGTGGGTTGTCATTTCCTCCTCCAGGGCATCTTCCCAACCCAGGAATGAAATCCACGTTTCCTTTGTCTCCTACATTGCAGGCGGGTTCTTTACCCACTGAGCCATCGGGACCCAAACCAACCAACAATAATAAAGGGTATGCAAATTTAAATCACAACAGCATACCACTATGCACCCAACAGGATGGCTAAAATTAGAAAGATTAATAATACCCAATACTGGCAAGGATGTGGATATAAAGAATTCTCACAAGATAAATCAGTACAATAACTTTACAAAGCAATTTGAAATTCTCTTACATAGCTGAAAATAGACATATCTTATATAGTAGCCAACAGTGTCAGCATAACCATATTCTCTTATCATTTCCATACACTCCAGTCTGCCTTTTCCAGGCCAGCACCTGCATTTATGTTGAAGGGCTCCCTCTGTCTACTAAAAGTCACTGTTCCTGTGCCTGTGGTGGGCTGAAAGTGCCTGTGAATCAACATCCTCCCAGAGTGGGCCTTGGCCAGTGAACGACCTGGAAAAATCCAGGCTTCCTTACCTCTTTGCTGGGATAATAATGAAGTACAATTCCTTGTGGGATTTGGCTCCAGTCACCCAATGTGGCACCTGACTTGCTAATATACCTTTTTTACTAGCTTCTTCTCTTGTCTTGCATCACTTTTGCCAGTGTCCCTAAATCTCCCAAATATACTGCTGTTGCTGCTAAGTCGCTTCAGTCGTGTCTGACTCTGTGCGACCCCATAGATGGCAGCCCACCAGGCTCCCCCATCCCTGGGATTCTCCAGGCAAGAACACTGGAGTGGGTTGTCATTTCCTTCTCCAATGCATAAAACTGAAAAGTGAAAGTGAAATCGCTCAGTCATATCCAACTCCTAGCTACCCCATGGACTGCAGCCCACCAGGCTTCTTCGTCCTTGGGGTTTTCCAGGCAAGAGTACTGGAGTGGGTTGCCATTGCCTTCTCCCCCAAATATACTGCATGTGCTCAATTTTGGTTTTAGAAAACAAAAAATTCATGTGACTTGCTTTACTGCAATATTGGCTTTATTGTGTGGTCTGGAACAGAGCCCAAAATATTTCTGAGAAATGCCTATACTTCAAAGAAGGCAATGGCAACCCACTCCAGTACTCTTGCCTGGAAAATCCCATGGATGGAGGAGCCTGGTGGGCTACAGTCCATGGGGTCGTGAAGAGTCAGACACGACTGAGCAAGTTCATTTTTACTTTCATGCATTGGAGAAGGCCGTGTATGGGGTTACACAGAGTCGGACACGACTAAAGCGACTTAGCAGCAGCAGCAGCAGCATGCCTATACTTGCTCTTAAGTCACGACAAGTAACAGCAGAAATGATTAAATCAATGACAGCTGGCTATAGGAACCACGCATTCAAAAGCCATGTAATTACTGGCAGCCCTATATATATATATATATAGTGACCAAAAATAAATAAATTTAAAATCCCCAAATGTTTGGCAGTTAAACAGACTAGTAAGTCTCAAGGACAATTACAAAAAAATAATTTAATTGTTAATACTAAAACCACATATATCAAAATTTATAAGATGAAGCTCAAGCACTGTTCAGAAAGAAATTTATAGCTCTAAACATATATATTAAAAATTTCAAAATCAATTATTTTGATTTGGGAATTTGGGAAGCCACATGCATGCTCAGGGAGACTTTTCTTAACACTGCAAGCTCAGAAAAGACCTGAAGACTCTACACTTCCACCTCTGGCTGATTTTTAGACTCAGAGCAAGAAGGAAGTGAAGGCTAAGGCAGAGTCATAAACCACCTGGCCAAGCACTGCAAGAGTGTCCAAACAGAGTTCATCTGCACACAGTAAGACAGTTCTTTATTTTTTCTTGATGCCACACACTGGAGGAAATCTATGTCAAAACACTAGCTTACCATAAACTAAGGAACAGAGACTTCAGAAACCACACACAACGAAGAATACAGTCATTACAAAAAGTAGTTTAGAAAAGTCATTGAACAAATACACATCTCCAACCACACACAAAAAAATACACATCTACAACCACGTCAAACAAACCCTGAATGGGGGGAAGAACTCCATTTCTAGAGTTATCACGTTAAAATAATCCAATGCTCAGTCTCAACATAAATCACAAAGCATATTAAAAAACATGAAAGTTTAGCCATTCACAGGAGAAATTAACAGATAATGTCCTTGAGCAAACACAGAAATTGTATTTGTTAGACAAACACTTTAAATCAAGTACTCTAAATATACTCAAAAATGCTAAAGGAAATCAAGACAAACAGTTGATGAAAGATTGAAACAGGAAAATGATGTCTTGACAAAAAGAGAATATTGATAAATATTTAGAAATTTTACGATCACATCTTCAAAGTCATATATTATTTCCATTCTCTCAAAAATCAAGTGAATAAAAGAGGAAATTCTCTATAAAAATTTCTTCTGGATTTAAACAAGGCTCAGATCCATCAGTAGGGTCCACTAAGAAATCCATCTCCCTAGTTTCTGATAGTGTAACAAACCCTTAGAATCAAAATATTGCTACAATTTAAACAGCAAAAATCCAAATTAGGGCTGAACCTAATGATACAAATTATCAGACATAAATTACGCCTGTTCAATAACATTTTAGAGCCTCAGAGAGTCAATTTTAAAGGAATCCTAATTTGTTCCATGACTCTACACAGCCACTTTTCCCATTTTTTCTCTAATGGAAGAAGAGGAGTATAACATATTCAAAAAATACCTTAATAGTCAAGAAATGTGCAGCTCTTTTATCAATAGTAAGAAAATAAACCTGGAAATTTAAGAACAGGCAACATTGCAACTGCTGTTGTTGTTGCTATATAGTTGTTAAGCCATGTCCGACTCTTTGCAACCCCATGGACTATAGCATCCCAGGCTCCTCGGTCCTCCACCATCTCCCAAATTTGAGAGTTTGCTCAAATTCATGTCTGTTGAGTCAGTGACGCTATCTAACCATCTCATCCTCTGCTGCCCTCTTCTCCTTTTACCTTTAATCCTCCCTAGCACCAGGGTCTTTTCCAACGAGTCAGCTCTTCAAGTCAGGTGGCCAAAGTACTGGAGCTTCAGCTTCAGCAACAGTCCTTTGCAACTATTATCTACAGTATAATCTATCTTCTGCAAAGAGCTGGACACGACTTAGCAACTAAGCATGCATGCAATCTATCTTCCTAGGTAGGAATACCCCTCCCAAACTGCATATGAGGAAATCTACTGCTACTGGGGACTTCTTTCCCCAAAACCTCTCTATTTCTCTATCACCCACCCTCTCAAACTAACCCAGTCCTGTGCTATATTCAGAAACTTCATCCCCTTAGTTTAAAATATATTTCCCCTCCTCTAAAGAAACACATGCTGTACGAGTTACCACTATAACCCTTATCTACCACCCATAAAAGGTCATGCGAAAAAAACTGTTATATTCCCCCACCTCAGCTGCACAACAAGAGCACATGAAACCTACCCACTCTGTTCCACCCTCTTCATCTTCAGAGGCACAATTACACAGACAAGAGAAAACGCTACTCACCTGAAATTCTTCTCTACCTTCATCCCCATCCCAACAAAAGCACCTACCAAGAGCTCATCTTTTCCCTGGGTTGGAAAGATCCCCTGGAGAAGGAAATGGCAATCCACTCCAGTATTCTTGCCTGGGAAATCCCATGGATGGAGGAGCCTGGTAGGCTACAGTCCATGTGATTGCAAAGAGTCAGACACGACTGAGCGACTTCACCTCACTTCCTTACTGCAAAGAGGTTTTCTTTTTGCCATTTTCGCTCTATTAGAAATAAGCAGGGTGCTGACAAACCAAGACAAAAGGGATGGAAAATCCTTTCTTATCATCAAGAGGTAGGAGGAAAGGGGGGAAAACGCCTACCACTTCCACAATAATGAAGGAGCTCCTGATCTCTTCTCCAGCTGAAAGAATCTTTTTTACGCCACTTGAACAAAGCACTCCCATTACACACTTTGGACAGCTTCACAACCTGGAACTGTTGTTCTAAAATTCAGAAGTCTTGCACTCCAAGGTCACACTCTAACCACAAACACCTAGTTTCCAATCTATTTCTTCACCTCTCACTCTTAACATCTATACATTCCAGATGGGTTGAGATTTTTAAAAATTAGGTAGCATATACTACAGGACCAAAGGTCCATAGCACAGACATTATTTTGCCAACAAAGGTCCGTCTAGTCAAAGCTATGGTTTCTCCAGTGGTCATGTATGGATATGAGAGCTGGACCATAAAGAAGCTGAGCACCAAAGAATTGATGCTTTTGAACTGTGGTGTTGGAAAAGACTCTTGAGAGTCCCTTGAACTGAAAGAAGATCAAACCAGTTAATCCTGAAGGAAATCAATCCTGAATATTCACTGGAAGGACTGATGCTTAAGCTCCAATACTTCGGCCACCTGATGTGAAGAGCTGACTCACTAGAAAAGACCCTGGTGCTGGGAAAGACTGAAGGCAGGAGGAGAAGGGGACGACAGGGGACAAGATGGTTGGATGGCATCACTGACTCAGTGGACACGAGTTTGAGCAAGCTCCAGGAGATGAAGGACAGCCACGCCTGGCGCACTGCATCCATGCTGCTGCAGAGGAGGATACGACGGAGCGACTGAACAACAGTTCAGCTCCATAAAAGGTAAAATAGGCTGCTTCTGCTTCTCATGTTGTTTCTACAATGCATTCTAAGTTTCAAGCAATTAACTTTTCTCTTAATTTGTAGCAATTGTGTTCTTGAATTGAGAATCATATTGACATGGTTCATCTAGATCAGGGCTCCACAAACCTGTAGCCTATTGTGTGTTTGTGTAAATGAAGTTTTACTGGAACACAGCTACACCCATTTGTTTACATATATGTAAGACTGCTTACATGCTACAAGAACAGTTGAGTAGTAGCAACAGAGACCATATGGCCTACAAAGCCTAAAATATCTACTATCTGGCCCTTCACAGAAAAAGTTTGCCAATCTCTGTCTAGATGCCTGCACGTGCCCATATGCCTTGCCAATGTCTCACCAGCTGAAACGCTTCAATCCAGAGTCCTTAATCAAATAAGCACGTTAAGATGTTTATAACACAGGAATGGCCACTACTAAATGCAGGAAAACCAGCAGAAACATTAAACAGAATTAATATTAAATCAATTAAAGTGTTATTCTCTACCCTCGCTATGAATACAAAATCTGATTAAGGCATTTTAAAAATAAGAAAAACGCAATCGTTTTAATATTATCAAGTATTACAGTAAAAAATAAGTCCTGCTTATCAAAGTATATGGGTTTATTGCCAGCATAACCACTCTAGAGAGAAAAAAATCAGATCCATCCAGGAATAGTCTTTACCCAGAGTTGCCTTTGGAAGTCAACTTCACATGCAAGTCTTTTATTAAATAGTGTTTTTAATTAAAATACTACTTACTATTTATTGACTTATTTTTAAATAAAATGAAGAGAACCTCTAGATTATATTCATTGGCATTTTTCCCCTCTGCACTCTGATACTTTATTGTATTACACCGTGCTGAGCCTGCACCACTTCTTGCTTTCTTTATAGCGTGCTGTGCATCCTCACTCCCAAGTCTGCATTCTCTGTCCACCGATCCCTAATAAAAGTTGAGGTGAGATGCCTTTGTCTACTACAGTAGAAGTCTCCAAACTTTAATTATAGTGTTCTCTCATCAGGAATATTTTTTACTACATAAATAAAACATATGTATGTGTGTGCTTATCGTATCTGACTCTTTGTGATCCCATGAACAGTAGCCCACCAGGCTCCTCTGTCCATGGGACTCTCCAGGCAAGAATACTGGAATGGGTTGCCATTTCCTTCTCTTATATGTATATTTACATGTTAATAAACATAAACCATTTAAATATTATATATGATGAAGCATAAATTTAAGAAATCAAAATTAAAAATAATAGTAACAGAAGTCCTAATGTTTTCTTCCCACACTCCAGTAAGTCACCTTGTATATCAGCCCACTTTGGAGATCACTAATTTGTATAAGCCATATCCTGGCCACAGCAGTATTGACTTTATTAGCTAATATTTTCCCCCATATAAGTACACTAACTAAGCTGCATATACCAACTGGACTGGCCACCAGCACACACTAACTAAAATGTCTACACACTGACCTCACTGATAGCAAACAGTATGTGCTTGCTTAGCTATCAAGCCTAGTACTGAAGGAAGGCACTTTTATTCCTCAGGCGCTTTTATTCTTCGCAGGATCTGGGGTGGAAAATCACTGACTTCTGGTTGAATGCCACTGGTAGGACCATCACCATCTCCCTGCAGCAAATAAAAAGAACTCTTTTCTATTATCCTTCAAAATACTGTATTCCCACTGCTGAGTGAGAGTTATATCCGACTCTTTGCAGCCGTATGGACTGTAGCCCACCAGGCTCCTCTGTCTAAGGGATTCTCCAGGCCAGAATACTGTGAGTGGGTAGTCATTCCATTCTTGAGGGGATTTTCTCAACCCAGGGATAGAACCCAGGTCTCCTGCACTGCAGGCAGATTCTTTACCACTGAGCCACCATGGAAGCCCCATCCCTATTGTTAATCTTTCCCAATTTCATCTTCAACCAGATTTCAAACAGTTGCCAGGACAAACAGTGTCTTTAGGCAGAATGTTACTAAGACCAATCTCAAAAAGATTTCATCATTTCAATCTGTAAGTGATTGTATGTCAATACTTATCAATGGATAAGTTATACTGGACTTGACAACAGCTATTCTGGGTACTCAGAGGACTCATTCAAATATTTGAGTATCTGTGGGCCAAATATCATAATTAAGCACTTAATTCACTTTCAGATTTCTGGCCATGTTAAATATGGTTAATGTCAAGTTGAATTCCACATCAAGCAAGGAAACTGCAAAGACAGGAAGAAAAATTATTAGGCAAAGCCATTTCAATTTTGAAGAGGCTGTTCTCAGTCATACTCTTTTTTTTTATTTTTTTAGTGACTGTAACAGAGTATATATTGTCCACTCTTTGTGTTTCCATGTGGAAGGATTTTGATGAGACTGACACTTCTGGCCTCTCTTCCCACATCTCACCCCCTCCTCCTTCCCCAGTGGAGAATCGGTGACTTCTGATTGGTAAGTTAAGAAAAGAAACCTGGACAAGTGAGGCTCAGCCAGCTCAGAGGTGATGCATTCTGCCTACCTTCCTCTACACAGTAAGAGCTCTGCCTGGAACTATGGAGCAGCAATTGCCTAGTGCTGCCTATGGATAAATTATATAATTCAAGTATTTTTTTAGTTACATAGTCCCTTCCACATGCTAATCATTCTTTTCCAACTCATCTACTATGTAATAACACAGATGACATCTTCCCCTTTGGCTAAACTGACATCACATCTACTAATCATTTCAGAACCTTAATGTGTCTATAACAAAATTTTCTGATTCATTTTTAGGTAGCATATAGTTTAGCTACCTACAGGATAAAACAGGTATCTTTGGCTAAAGCAGTGTTTCAGAAAAACACTGAGGCCAAACTGATGAGACCATCAAAATTACATAGCATCTTTCTTATCAGTTAGTAAACTTATACCAATCACTCAGACTATGAATTCCTCTAAAATCATTCCTCTAAAATAATTTAGAGTGTGAATAACCATTTAATGATTCCTCTAAAATCATTTAGAGTGTGAATAATCATGGTAGATCAAAGAAAGCCAAGGAATGTATACAAAACATTATAAGAAACAAATTATCCTATATTATTGTTGTTAAAAATAACAAAACTCAATTGATTACCATGCTTAAAGAAATGATTTAATGTTCTAGCTAATTGAATAATATGATTAACTCAAACAGAATACCTTCTTTCAATGATTTGTTGCTATATGTACTCTTGAATTTGTTTTATTTTTATTGCTGTGTTAACAAACTACCATAAACTTAGAAATCCCAAAGAGCATGCTTTTCAACATTATTTTCTTACAGTCCTATAGGTGGGAGTCCCTGTGGACTCAGATGAGAGTTAGCTGAGTTGAGCTCTTATCTGGAGGCTTCTGAAAAGAGTCTACTTGCAAACTCATTCAGCTTGTTGACAAAGTTCAATTCTTTGAGTCTGCGGGACTGAAATCCCCGTTTCCTTGACAGCTGCTGTCCAGGGGTGGCTCTCAGCTCCCAGACGTCACTCTAGAGTCCTTTGCCACATGGCCCCTCCATCTTAACCCCTCTAGCAACAGCATGTTACATCCTTCTTGCACCTCCAATCTTTGGCTTCCTCTCCTTCTGGCAATCCTGAGCCACTTTAAAATGGCCCATGTGACTAGATTAAGTCTACTGAGATAGTCTCCCTTTGGCCATACAACATAAAATCATGAGAGTAACACCAGAGAGCAAAGGTCATGAGGGCCATCTTAAATGCCAAGCAATATTCTTGGTGTGGGGGATAAGATTTTGAAAGGTCTTTAAAAAGCAGATTAATATTAACCTAGGGAAAGAAAGGAGAATAAACGTTCTTGAATACAAGGTTGACTTTATGGAATGATAAAATGTTCTAAAATTATATTTACAGACGCACAACTCTCTAAGTGTATCTTAAAAACCATTAAATTGTATACTTTAAACTGGTGAGATTCGTGTTATGCAAATTACATCTCAATAAAGCTGCTAAAATAGATAACAAAAAAAAAAAAGTAAAAAAATGTCTTTGCCCTCCTGGACCTTACATTCTAGAACAATGCTGTCCAACAGAACTTCCTGAAATGATAGAAATGTTTTTATATATATGCGATATGGTAATCACTAGGCACACGTGTCTCTTGAGCACTTGAAATGTGAACTGAACCTCTAAACTTTCATTCCAATTAACTTTAATAGCCACACATGGATAGTGACTGCCACATCGGACAACTTAGGTCTAGAAAGAAGGGAGACAATATACAAATAGCAAATAAGTATAGAATATATAAAGTAATGATACGTACCATATAGACAGAGTGATGGAAAACTTCCCATCACAAAGATGGAGATCTATAGAAATATGTCAGGTATATGTATCTATATATATATACACACAAACATACCTACACCACACATATATATATAGAGAGAGAGACAGATTCATTGTATCTATATGTATCTGCATGTAATATAGATATTCAGGTAATACAAATATTGAACGCTGTAATTCAATCTATAATAGGAAAATTTTTTATCCTCATTGTATAAAATTCCTAAACGTTTTTGAGAAAATAAATTTAAAAACTACTTTTGATAGTTTTTTTTTTGATGAATGATTCCATCTGCCAAAAACTATTTTTAATTGTACATACACAGTGACCATTATTATTCTTCCTTTCCTACAATACAATGATTCTTACCATTTTTATCCTCATTGTATAATCTTCCTAAACTTTTTTGAAAAATTAAAAAACTACTTTTGATAGTTTTTTTTTGATAAATCATTCCATCTGTCAAAAACTATTTTTAATTGTACATACACAGTGACCATTATTATACTTCCCTTTCCTACAATACAATGATTCTTAGCATTTTGAGATCGGAGATCATTTTTGAGAATCTTGTAAAAGCTATTACCTCTTGCTTAGAAAAATTCATACAAATAATATTTTATATACAAATCTAAGGGCTTCCCTGGTAGCTCGGCTGGTAATGAATCCACCTGCAATGCAGGAGACCCAGGTTCAATTCTAGGTCGGAAAGATCCCCTGGAGAAGGGATACTTGGGCTTCCCTGGTGGCTCAAACAGTAAAGAATCCGCCTGCAATGCAGGAGACCTGTGTTTGATCCCTGGGTTGGGAAGAGCCCTGGGAAAAATATCAATAATCTCAGATATGCAGATGACACCACCCTTATGGCAGAAAGCAAAGATGAACTAAAGAACCTCTTGATGAAGGTGAAAATGAAAAACCTGGCTTAAAACTCAACATTCAAAAATACTAAGATCATGGCATCCAGTCCCATCACTTCATGGCAAACAGATGGGGGAACAATGGAAACAGTGACAGACTTTATTTTCTTAGAGCTCCAAAATCACCACAGATAGTGACTGCAGCCATGAAATTAAAAGGCACTTGATCCTTGGAAGAAAAGCTATGACCAACCTAGACAGCATACTAAAAAGCAGAGACATTCCTTTGCTGACAAAGGTCTGTCTAGCCAAAGCTATGGTTTTTCCAGTAGCCATGTATGGATGTGAGAGTTAGATCATAAAGGAGGCCATACATCAAAGAATTGATGCTTTTGAACTGTGGTGTTGGAGAAGACAAGATCTTGAAAATAACTTGGACTGCAAGGAAATCGAACCAGTCAATCCTAAAGGAAATCAATCCTGAATATTCACTGGAGGGATTGATGCTGAGTCTGAAGTTCCAATACTCTGGCCACCTGATGCGAAGAGCCAACTCATTGTAAAAGACCCTGATGCTGGGAAAGACTGAAGTCAGGAGGAGAAGGGGACGAGAGAGGACAAGATGGTTGGGTGGCATCACTGACTTGATGGACATGAGTTTGAGCAAGCTCCAGGAGATGGTGAAGGACAGGGAAGCCTGACGTGCTGCAGTCCATGGAGTCGCAAAGAGCTGGAGACGACTGAGCGACTGAACAACATACAAATCTGAGGATTCACCAACCACTCACAGCCCATCCAGGAACCTGAGATGAAAAGTCCTGTTATAATACACATTCAAATAATCAACAAGCTTGGAGACACAGAAATACTGCTATATCATGGAGAATTATTTAATGAGCTTAAACATTTCTTTCAGTATCTCTGTGTGCTGTAAAATGCACTCATTCATATTAACTTCATAAAGGACACCTAAGAACTCTGTAGAATATTCTCCTTTCACTCAGGAATAGACACAACTAAGAAACCAGAAGAAACATGGAAAACTTCAGAAGAGCTACAAGAATCTCAGCCTGGCCACCTGCTGGATATGTGACACAAACTCCCTAAGCCACAGTCTCTTTGTGTGTAAAATAATTAGAGTAATAACACTTATTTCACAAGATTGTTTTAAAACTATAATGACACAAAACTTAACAAGTGTTCAATAAAGCAAACAAAGTAAATCCACACAACATTCACGGCACAATGGCAGAAACAGATCTCAAATCTGTGTCAATTTGGTGCCAAAACTCATGATCCTAAGAACCCCTATGCTATCTAGAAATCCAGAAGATTAGAAATTTATATCTAAAGAGAAACTTTTATATTGAAGAGTAGAAGATGGCTTGCTACGGAAAAAGACCCAAAAAGACCTGTTTGGCAACGCAGCTATCAATTTAGTAGCTATCAGACTTGGCATAAGTCACTGTTTCAGGTTTTTCATTCTCTACTGCAATTGTAAAATGAGAATAACAACAGGATTTTTATCAACAATGAAAACGGCAATACATGTAAAAGCTTTTCTCACCACATAATATCATTTCTCCTCTAAACTCAAAATTTAACTCGGGAAATGCTAGTTTCAATGCCATTAATACTAGTCTTACATGAGATAGCTGGAATAATAAATTTTATTTTCCAGAAAAAAATCATTATTAGCATAATTATAGTGTCATAAAAGTACAAATGAAGCCTGGCATAAAACTTAATACATCAAAATGTGAAAAATGCTCTTAATCTTCTATTTTTTATAAGAGACAGAGAATCAACTGAGAAGTTCCTAATTTACACAGGGGCTTTATTTTTTAAATGCTTACATTCCTCACATCCTATGGGTGAAAATGGTATCTCTCCCTCCTCTTGGGGGTCGGGGAGGGGGTAAATGGGGGTGGAGTCACTTCAACCATCCGGCCTACCCTAAGCAAATAGTAGCAAAGAGGCAACACTGTTGCCTCTCACCCCTGAGGGTGCGGCAGCTCCAGAGACTGCAGGGCGGACCATCTCTGCCCTGCACTAAGCAAATGACAGCAGAGTCAGCACCAAGGGAATGGCAAACCATTCCAGTGTTCTTGCCTGGAGAATTCCATGAACAGAAGCCTGGCAAGCTACAATCCATGAGGTTGCTAAGAGTCGGACACAACTGAGCAACTAATACACACATCCTCCTAACTAGAGAATCGAAAGAAATGACAAGGATAAGAAAGGTGAAACGGGATTCTTTACATCTGGTAGGAGGTCCTGAACATTCCCACATACAGTTTCCATGTGTGTGAAACTAATCAGAAGCAACACAGCAAAAACTTACAGAACTGAACCATGGTATGGAATGCCATCTGTGTTTCAGAATGGTCTCTGGGTGGTAGACAAGCAAGGCAGATGAGAACAGCACCGCCAAAGCCAACTAAATTGTAACTGAATGGGTCTTCGAATCTCAGCACAATGAAGAGCCAGCACACTCCTAGGATACACCCAAAAGAAATTAAAACGTGTCCAAAACATGTACACAAAAATTCACAGCAGCATTATCCATAGTAGCGAAAGGGTAGAAATAACCCAAAGGTCTACCAGCTAATAAACAGAAAAACAAACGTGGAACACCAATACAATGAAATTTGACAACACGCTAAGCAAAAGAAGTCAGGGACAAAAGATCATAGGATTATATGATTCCACTTATGTGAAATGTCCATAAGAAGCAATTTCATAGAGAAAGTAGATGAGCAGCTGCCTAAATTAATGGAACTGGTGGGTAAGAAAATGGAGAGTAACTACAAATGGGTGTGGGTTTCCTTACAGGGTGATGAAAAGTTCTAAAACTAGAGAGTGCTGATGGCTGTACCACTCTTTGAATATATTAAAGACCAATGAATCATATACTCTAAAATGGTATCATGGTATGTATGAATATTATGGCTATAATTTATAACTCAATAAAGCTGTCACTTTTTAAAAATCAGCTACATCATATATGCCAAAATGAGCTGACTGCCTCCTAGAACAGAATATTTAAATAGGAACAAGAGTCTCATACATACTACTCAAATAATTCAGAATACAATCCAAAATTACTTGCCATATAAAATCTCAACTCACCTAAGAAGAGATCATCAGCAGGTACCATTACTAATATGTCAAAGATCCTGGAATTATGTCAAGAATCCTAAAGCAGCTATCAGAAAAATGGCCCAACAACAGTTACAAACATTTTTGAAACAAATGTAAAAATAAAAGTTTCAGCAAAGAAACAGAAGACATAAAGAACAAAATGTAAAAATATAATAAATTAAACTTCTCATTAAAAATTCACAATATGGGCCCAAGAGCAGAATAGAGAAGATAGAGGAAATAATCAGTGAACATAAAGATACTTAAACAAAAATCATCCAAACTGAATAGACAGAAGAGACTGAAGGAAATGAACAGAGCTGTACTGACCTAAAAGTTAATAACAAAACATTTCACATTTGTCTCATTGGAATCACAGGAGAATTAAAAACCAGAGAGCTGAAAAAAATTTCTGAAGAAATGAACTTTTTGCAAATTTTGAAAAAGATACAAACTTACAAGAAGCTGAGCAAATAATAAAGTAAACTCAAAGAATTCCACAGCATAACCAAATTTCTGAAAACCTAAGCAAACAAAAAAGACAAAGGAAGATGACATATTACCTAAAGGAGAATAACAATTTAATGACAACAGATCCTTCTTCAGAATCCTTGGCATCACTCACTATCTTAAACACTCCAGTTCTTAGGCAAAAGAGTACTCAGTCACTCACTCCTGTCCAACTCTTTGTGACCCCATGAACTGCAGCCCTCCAGGCGCCTCTGTCCATGGGATTTTCCAGGCAAGAATACTGGAGTGGGTTGCCATTTCCTTCTCCAAGACAAAAGAGAGATATGATCAAATTTTTCTTCTATCAAACAAACTCTGGCAGCAGTACAGGATAAATTAGCAAGAAGGAAAAAAAAAAAAAGAATCAGAGAGATTAATCAAAGGGCTACTGCAGCAACTCAAGAAAGAAAACTTTAGGACCTGACAAAAATGGCCAGAGAGATGGCAAGGATGGCCAAACCTGGAGAAAACAGCAGCAGCACACACAAGTGTAGATTAAATTTTAAGAGAAATTCTGTCTCTTCAACAGCAAGAATAACTGGCCTGAAGTGTCCTTTCAAGACAAAGAGTGTGGGAGGAATCATAAGGAAGAGGAGCTGAAGATGGAGATATTCCAATTCTGTGTATGAACCCATGGAAGACTCAGGCTCAATCTGAACTGCTAATGTGTGGGACAGACTCAAAAGCAGCTTAACAGAGGCTTTAAGAACTGAAATAAAATTTAAAACATTGCAAAGTTTCAGACTAATCCCTGAGTCGCATGTGCGCATTCAGACCCAAAGACTGAAAATGGAACTAAGATTAGAACCACCAGCCTCCGAAAGCGCGATAGATAATTTGCTGCTGCTGCTGCTAAGTCACTTCAGTCGTGTCCGACTCTGTGTGACCCCACAGACAGCCTCCCACCAGGCTCCCTCGTCCCTGGGATTCTCCAGGCCCAGAACACTAGAGTGGGTTGCCATTTCCTTCTCCAAGGCATGAAAGAGAAAAGTGAAAGTGAAGTCGCCCAGTCGATTCTGACTCTTAGAGACCCCATGGACTGCAGCCTACCAGGCTCCTCCATCCATGGGATTTTCCAGGCAAGAGTCCTGGAGTGGGGTGCCATTGCCTTCTCCGAGAGAATTTGCTACTTGTATCTAACTGGTGGGTTGTCTACTATATAAATACAAAAAATAGACAGGGCTTTCCAGGTGGCTCAGTGGTAAAGATTCTGCCTATCAAGGCAGGAGATGCAGGTTTCATCCCTGGGTCAGGAAGATCCCCTGGAGGAAGAAGTGGTAACCCACTTCAGTATTCTTGCCCAGGATATCCCGTGGACAGAGGAGACTGGCGGGCCACCATCCACAGTGTTGAAGAGGGCCGGACATGACTGGGCACCATGACCACCATCATCAAATAACTAAATAAATCAATATTCTCCAGGACCAGAACCTACATAATATCCAGAATACATCCAAAACCACTCAACATCCAAAGAACTAGGACTATGTGACAAATTCTCAATGGAAAAGAAAATCAACAGATATTAATCCTAAGAAAATCCAGAAATTGGAATCATCAAAGATGTTAGCTATTATAACTGGACTCCATGAGGTAAAGGCACTTAAATGAAATGAGAAGAAAAGTTTTTAACAGAGAAAAAGAATTCATAAAAAAGAACACAACAGAAATGTTACGACTGGAAAATATATCTTAAATATTAAAATGACTAGATGGGTTCAAAAGCATAGTGACTACAGAGGCAACGGTCAGTAAAGCTGATGATAGTTCAATAGAAATTATACAATCTAAAGAAAGAAAAAAGAAAAAAGGAACAGAGCCTCAAGGATTCGTGGTACTAAACAAAAGTCTAACATTAGTATCACGTAAGTCCCAGAAAGAGAAGGGCAAAAGACTGGTGCAGAAAAATATCTTTCAAGAAATAATGCTTTTTTTAAAATTTTTGCCACCCAACAGGGGTCTCTCTCTTGCTTTCTGCTGCATCTAGGACAGCCCTCCACTTGCCGTTTATAGGACTGTTGTTCAGTGGTTAAGTTGTGTCTGACTCTTTGTGACCCCATGGACTTCAGCATGCCAGGTGTCCCTCAGTTCAGTTCAGTTGGTCCAGTCATGTCTAACTCTTGGACTCCATGGACTGCGGCAAGCCAGGCTTCCTTGTCCATCACCAATTCCCAGAGCTTACTCAAACTCATTTCCATTGAGTCGGTGATGCAGTCAACCATCTCATCCTCTGTCGTGCCATTTTCTTCCCGCCTTCGATCTTTTCCAGCATCAGGGTCTTTTCAAATGAGTTAGTTCTTCGCATCAGGGGGCCAAAGTATTGGAGCCATCCTCCCTTAATTGACTTCCCTAATCTCTCCACTCCTTTAGCCAGTGTTTCTCCATCATGTGGCCCTAGTGGTTAGTCTGGATCCCCAAGCTGCTGATACACTGCTGTAACCATCACAGGGAAACTCATTCCCAGTGACTGTGGGCTAGTTGTTAGCATCTCTGCTTGCCTGTAGTTCCCTGTGACTTATTTCTTCCATCAACCCTTCCCTTAGGCCTCCACATCAGCAACCCCAGGTCTCCAGCCTCCCTTTTGGCCACCTCATTGGATGTGCTGACCTGCTCCTGGGCTGTGATGCTCCTTGTATGTCAGGGAATCTATGATGTCAGCTTTCCTCAAAGGTAGGGAAAGGTCTTCTCTTTTCTATATTGCAATTTTTTGAAGCAAGATCCTGTAGCTCAGGACCTGGGCCCCTAAAGCTTGAGCTCTTCTCTAGTCTATAAATAACACCCAGCCCCTCTATTCTAGGATGTTCACACACCACCGAGAGATCTAACCAGCATGGAGGTTGAACTGAACCTTGCTCTCCTCTCCCCACAAAGCCTAATTGTCAAGTCTTATCCTGGTGAGTAGCAAACTCTCCTTATGTATGGTGGCTCTCATTTTAGGAGTCCTATACTTCATCTCAGGAGAAGGCATGGCAACCGCTCTAGTACTCTTGTCTGGAAAATCCCATGGATGGAGAGGCCTGGTAGGCTCCAGTCCATTGGGTTGCTAGGAGTCGGACATGACTGAGCGACTTCACTTTCACTTTTCACTTTCTTGCACTGGAGAAGGAAATGGCAACCCACTCCAGTGTTCTTGCCTGGAGAATCCCAGGGGAGGGGGAGCCTGGTGATCTGCCGTCTCTGGGTCCCACAGAGTCGGACATGACTGAAATGACAGCAGCAGCAGCAGCACCATACTTCATCTCTTCCTGTATGTTGGCTTCTATTAACTCTTGCCTCCTAGACTGTCAAATACATCCTTCATGCTCTTGGACCCCATTATAGCACAGAATATGGTGGTTCCTTTTTGTGACTTCACATTCCAAGGGAGGCCAGTTCTATTTATGATCAAACCCAGACCTCCTGTGTCAGTGATACCCCTTGCTTTTCTCAATCCCACCGACACAGGTGAGAAGAATCAGATTTTAAATGGTGATCACAATGGCTTTCACACAGAGGATCACTGGACCACCCTCCCTTCCCAGATAGACTCCTGAATGACTGCACAGTTTCTGTAGTGGTTAATCACTGGTGCCATACTGCAGTCCTAGCAACATCCACAGTCCCTGGTGGACCTCATTAGCTGCACTTTCCTCAGAGCTACGCTGTGCAGCCTCTGGTATTTTTCTAGATGCTTGTGCACCTTACTGGTGAAGCTCCCAGATCAGTGAGCCCACGCAGGGTTAGGCCACTCAAGACGGCTTCCTGTTGTTCTCTGTTCATCCCCCTGCTAGACCAGTCCCTGCAAATGAATCTCCACTAGGGTATCAATGGATTTCTCTGCAGAAATTCTATAGTCCAAGGGAGAGTGGAATGAAATACTTTGCCGGGGTCCAGCCCCAGTGGATCCAGGGTGATTTGAAGCGGGGATGGCGTTGGCGAGGAAAAACTTATTTATTTAGAAATATAAGATTAGATTAGGAAGAAATAGTATAGTAGGAAAATTTAGATGAGAAAAGAAGGCTGAGTAACTTGGTTTACGTGGAAAGCCAATAAAGTTCCAGACAAGGAGCTTGTACCATCTACGTTAGGCCACCGGCGTACGTTTGAATATCGGAGAGTGCCCCGCCTTGGGCCCTCTCTCTTATGGATCTTAGCAGCCGGGACAAGTAAGTAGACATGGCGAGCCTCCACGCTCCAGATGGGAATTCAGCCTGAAATTAGGGAAAATAAGAGACATGGGGGAAACCCAGCATCGGTGCAAAACTTTATTTTTCAAAATCAGCTTATATACCCCAAGTTGTACATAATGGAATATGCAGAGTTATGCAGGGGCAGCAGTCCTGACCCTCACTGAGACAAGGCTTTCTTTTTTGCATACCCTCCTGTTTAGGAAAGGTCTCAGGTAGTTTACATTATCTTCTGGCCAAAGGCCTGTTAACATTTTTATGGCTCTCTTCCTGGGTAATTGTCTATCAACCAGAAAACTCCTTTTTCCCTAGAAGTGTTTTTTCTTTACTCTGCATTACCCTCAAAATAAAGTTACATTCCTATAGGACAAAGGTGCAGTGAGTTATAATAAAGAATGTACTTAACTCAAAGGTCTAATATTGCTAATACCAGGTCTACTACCTGCTTTTCTATATACCAACTATATAAGATATGAAAATTTGGCAGCAAGTATTGGCTCAACAAACGAAACCTTTAGTCAGTCCTATTCTAATGATTATGACTCCTCGGAAGCCCCTACCTTCCTAGGATGTTTTAAGCTTCCTGTGCCTCTGCTGGTCAAGAGGCCTCACACCATCACCTGGGCAGCTGTACGCAGTCTGCAGGCAGGCCAGAAAGCCATCAGAGAAGTTTTTGGATCGAAACACTCTTTCAAATACAGAAGACTAAAGCCCTGAGTTGACTTTTTCCAGAGAATGTCAGAAGAGTGGAAAAGCAGGCAGATTCTTATTTTTGGGGGGTACATGCTCAGGAAATGCCAGGAGGAAAACCTGAGATCTGACTTGTCCTTGCCCATCAAATCTCGTCACCTGACCCTGTCACGGGTGAGATTCCTCACGCTGGCTTCCGGCAATACTTCAGTTGCCTTAGGGGTATACTTCACACTCTTACAGGCCTCAGAATATTATGAAACATCCTTTACAATTTCAGCTGGGGTATATGGCTTAGTTTCTTTAGAGTCACAGGATTTCACGGACTTCATGTAATCACTAGATTTGTTTCCTTACTATGTGCTTCATATGTCAATTAAAGTATTACTTTACTGCAAGAAGATCCAACCAGTCCATTCTGAAGGAGATCAGCCCTGGGATTTCTTTGGAAGGAATGATGCTAAAACTGAAGCTCCAGTACTTTTTGGCCACCTCATGCAAAGATTGACTCATTGGAAAAGACTCTGATGCTGGGAGGGATTAGGGGCAGGAGGAGAAGGGGACGACCGAGGATGAGATGGCTGGATGGCATCACGGACTCAATGGACGTGAACTCTGGGAGATGGTGATGGACAGGGAGGCCTGGCGTGCTGCGATTCATGGGGTTGCAAAGAGTCGGACACGACTGAGCGACTGAACTGAACTGAACTTACACTTAATCACCACTTCAACTTCAAATCTGCTGATACTGGCACTTTGATGATGTAGTATGACTATTCTTTTATGTATCTATTTATTGATGAGATTCATATTTTTTATTATTAAATAGTACAACTGACTTACAATCAATTAGTTTTGGTGCAACCTGAAAAAGCATAGTAAATCTAATGTTAACATTAACAAATATTAACATCATTGCTTGTATTTATTGCTTTGGTCCCCCAACTAAATACTTATACAAAAAAATCCCAAGTCCTTATGAATGTGGTTTTGATCCTATAGAATCAACATGTCTTCCTTTTTCTATATAGTTTTTCTGGTAGCCATTGCACTCCTCTTTGACTTAGAAACTGCACTCCTCTTACCCCTCCCTGGAGCATCCCATACAAACTGTCTAAAAACTATGCTCACTGTAGCCTTATTTCTAGTCCTTTTATTAGCAATAAGCCTGGCTTAGAATGAACTCCAAAAGGACTGGAATGAACTGGAATATGGTAATTTAGGCAATGGCAACCCACTCCAGTACTCTTGCCTGGAAAATCCCATGGACGGAGGAGCCTGGTAGGCTGCAGTCCACGGGGTCGCACAGAGTAGGACACGACTGAAGTGACTTAGCAGCAGCAGCAGCAAAGTGAAATAAATTATTTTGACTCATTAGACTATGATTAAATTCATAATTACCAAGTGTTTTTACTATATATAAACATAATCATAGCATTTACAGTATCTCTTATAGGACTATGAATATATCAGTCTCATATGATATCATCACTATTATGCTTAGAGGGCACAGTGTTATCCAGATTCATTATAGCAAGCCTGATAATCTTAAAAACATTTTACCTAACCAATATAACATCAATTGTCCTGTTAGTATTTGCAGGCTGTGAGGATGCACTCAGATTATCCCTACTAGTAATAGTATTAAATATGTATGGGACTTCTCTGGTGTCTCAGTGGAAAAGAATCTGCGCTCAGTGCAGGAGCTGAAGGAGCCACCAGTTTGATCCCTGGGTCAGGCAGATCCCCTGGAGGAGGGCACGGCAACCCACTCCAGTATTCTTACCTAGAGAATCCCATGGAGAGAGGAGCCTGGTGGGCTACAGAGTTGGACATGACTGAAGCGATGTGGCACATATGCATGTATGGTACTGATTACATATGAAATCTTAACTTGCTCCAGTGCTAAAAATACTTCCCACAATTATATTAATACCCCTAACTTGATCCAAAAATAACAATCTGAATCAACACTACCACCTACAGCCTATTAGTGAGCCTCACAAGTCTACTCCTCCTCAGCCAATTGAATGATGACGGCCTTAACTTCTCATTAATATTTTTCTCTGATTCCCTACCAACACCATTACTAATTTTAATGGCATGACTCTTGCCCCTAATGCTAATAACTAGGCAATGTCACCTACCCAAAGAATCAACCTGAAAAAAGCTATGTTACCATGCTAACTATATTACAATATTCCTAATCATAACATTTACTGCTATTTTTGTTGTTGTTGAGTTGCTGAGTTGTGTCCAACTCTTTGCAACCCCATGAACTGCAGCACACCAGGCTTCCCTGTCCTTCACTATCTCCCAGAGTTTGCTCAAACTCAACATCCATTGAGTCAATGATACCTTCCAACCTTCTCATCCTCTGTCTAGAATTAATCTTATTCTATATACTATTCGAAGCAACACTAGTCCTAACACTTCTCATCATCATCACCTGATGAGATAATCAAACAGAACACCTTAATGCAGGTCTTTATTTTTTATTCTATACACTAGTAGGATCTCTCCCACTCTTAGTAGCACTAGTTTATATTCAAAATATTACAGGCTCTCTAAATTTCTTAATACTTCAGTATTGAATCCAAGCAATATTTGATTCCTGATCTAATGTTTTCATATGACTAGCATGCATAATAGCCTTTTTGGTAAAAATGCCACTGGACAGCCATCACCTTTGATTACCCAGAGCACATGTAGAGGCCCCCATTGCAGGTTCCATAACATCTGCAGCCAGGAAGTTACGGCATATTACGAATTACAATACTACTAATTCCCCTAGTAGATTTTATAGCATATCCCTTTCTCATATTATCCTTATGAGGTATAATTATAACCAGTTCAATTTGTATATGTTAAACAGACCTAAAATTATTTATCACATATTCCTGTATCAGTCACATAGCCACATAGTTATTCAAACACCTTGAGGTTATATAGGAGCCTCCACTCTAATAATTGCTCATAGCTTTACACTATCCACATTATTCTGTTTAGCAAATTCAAATTATGAGTGAATTCATAGCCAAACAATAATCTTAGCCTGAGGCCTACAAGCCTTCCTCCCACTAATGGCAACCTGATAGTTACTAGCAAGTTTGATGAATTTAGCTCTACCCCCAACCATCTGTCTGACTGACATATTTGTAGTAATATCATCCTTCTCAGGAGAAGGAAACGGCAACCCACTCCAGTGTTCTTGCCTGGAAATCCCAGGGACGGGGGAGCCTCGTGGGCTGCCGTCAATGGGGTCACACAGAGTCAGACAGGACTGAAGTGACTTAGCAGTAGCAGCATTCTTCTCATGATCAATTATTGCGATTATCCTAATAGGGATTAATATAGTGATCACTGCCTTGTTGTTTAGTAGCTAAGTCATGCCCGACTTTTTAGTCGGTGAACTGTAGCCCACCAGGCTCCTCTGACCATGGAACTTCCTAGGCAAAAATACTGGAGTGGGTTGCCATTTCTTTCTCCAGGAGATCTTCCTGACCCAAGGATTGAACCCGCGTCCCCAGCAGTGGCCGGCAGATTCTTTCTTGCTGAGTCACCAGAAAAGCCCAATCATTGCCGTATATTCTCTGTGCTGGGCTTAGCGCTTAGTCAGGTCTCTTTGTGACCCCATGGACTGCAAGCCGCCCTTCTCCTCTGTCCATGGGGATTCCCCAGGCAAGAATACTGGAATGGGTTGCCATGCCTTCCTCCAGGGGATCTTCCCGACCCAGGGATCAAACACAGGTGTCCCACACTGCAGGCAGCTTCTTTACTGACTGAGCCCCCAGGGAAGCCATATATCCCCTACGTTCACTATTCACAATGCAACAAGGCACACAGGTCGTGTTACTCTCTCACCATCTTTTACATGGGAAAATGCCCTCACAGCGCTTCATATTTTACCTCTTCTACCTCTGTTACTAAATCCCCAAATCATTGTACTGTAAATGTAGTTTAAGGAAAACACTAGACTGAGTCTAGTAACAGAAGACGTAGCCTTTTTATTTACTGAAAAAGCATATGAGAATTGCTGACTCATGCCCCCATGCCTACACAACACAGTTTTTTCAAACTTTTAAGGATAGCAGTTATCCTTTGGTCGTAGGAACCAAACAGTTGGTGCAACTCCAATAAACTTATTTTCCTCTTTCACACTAGTTCACTATATTAACAATACCAATTATAATAATGGGTACCAACATCATCAGAGTGAAAAGTTCCCAACATGTGTAAAAACACTATTTCACGTGCTTTTGTTATCAGTTTAATCCCAATAATATTTATCCATGTAGGCCAAAAAATAATTATCTCACACTGACACTGAATCACCATCCAAACCCTCAAACTATCACTCAGCTTCAATATAGACTATTTCTCAGTAATATTTGTACCAGTAGCATTATTTATCACATGATCCATTATAGAGTTCTCAATATGATACATACACTCAGATCCTAATATCAATTGCTTTTTCAAATATTTACTCTTCTTTCTCATCACAGGACTAATTCTTGTTACTACAAATAACACTTTCCAACTTTTCATTGGGTGAGAGCAAGTTGAAAGATTATATCTTTGCTGCTTATTGAATGATATGGACAAGAAGATGCAAATACAGCTGCTCTATAAGCAATTCTATTTACAGCCGTATTGGAGATACTTGACTTGTTGTAGCAATAGCATGATTTCTGTTTAATTTAATGCATGAGATCTACAAGAAGTCTTGATATTTGGCCTAAATCTCTCAAATCTACCCCTAATAGCACTCGTACTGGCTGTCACTGGAAAATCCTCCCAGTTTGGCCTGCACCCATGACCTCCCTCAGCATTAGAAGGCCCTGCCTATGTCTCAGCCCTACTCCACTCAAACACAATAGTGGTAGCAGGCATTTTCTTGCTCATCTTCTTTTATCACTTGGCATAAAATAATAAACTTATCAAAACACTAACACTGTATTTAGGAGCCATTACTACATTGTTTATAGCAATATACACTCTTACAAAAAATGACGTTAAAAAAGTAGTTGCTTTTTCCACTTCAATCCGACTTATAACAGTAACAAATGGCATTAACCAACCCTACCTAGCCTTTCTTCACACTTGCACCCACACCTTATTTAAAGCCATATTACTTATATACTCTGAGTCTATTGTTCATACCCTAAACTTTAAGCAAGATATTTGAAAAACAGACTTATTTAAAGCAATATTCTTTACTACAACAGTCCTTATATTGGCATCTGAGCACTAACAGGAATCCTTTCTTTACTGGATTTTACTCTTAAGATCTAATTATTGAACATGCTAACACATCCTATACCAAAGCCTAAGTTCCTCTAATAACTCTAACTGCCACATCCCTCACAGCTATATGTAGCATTTATATCATCATCTTTGCACTACTGGAACAACCTCACTTTTCCACCTTAACTTTAATGAAAATAACCCTCTTTTAGTCTGTTCCATAAATATCTGTTAATTGGAAACATCTTTGCTGGATTATTATTTCCAATAGTATTCCCCCACCAGCAATCCCCCAAATAACTGTACATTATTATTAATACTTAAAACTAACTGCCCTTGCCATAACTGTTCTAGGTTTTACTCTGGCATTCAAAATGAATGCTACCACAGAAAATTTAAAGTTTAATTACCCTTCAAATACATTCAAAATTTGCAGTCACTTAGGGTATTTCCCCATTATCATACAGTGTTCATCACCCTACTGAAATCTATCATCATCTTCCCTCTTAGACTCAATTTGACTAGAAAATATTCTTTCAAAAACTACTCATTCAAATAAAAACCTCTACATTAGTATCAGACCAAAAAAGGTTTAATCAAATTATATTTCCTCTCATTCCTCATCACTCTCTTCCTAAGCATCAGTTCATTTCGGTCGCTCAGTCGTGTCCGACTCTTTGCAGCTCCATGAATTACAGCACGTCAGGCCTCCCTGTCCATCACCAACTCCCGGAGTTCACTCAAACTCGCATCCATCGAGTCAGTGATGCCATCCAGCCATCTCATCCTCAGTTGTCCCCTTCTCCTCCTGCCCCTAATCCCTCCCAGCATCAGGGTCTTTTCCAATGAGTCAACTCTTCACATGAGGTGGCCAAAGTATTGGAGTTTCAGCTTTAGCATCATTCCTTCCAAAGAAATCCCAGAATGGACTGGTTGGATCTTGCAGTCCAAGGGACTCTTAAGAGTCTTCTCCAACACCACAGTTCAGAAGCATCAATTCTTTGGTGCTCAGCTTTCTTCACAGTCCAACTCTGACCCCATACATGACCACTGAAAAAACCACAGCCTTGACTAGACGGACGTTAGCCGGCAAAGTAATGTCTCTGCTTTTGAATATGCTATCTAGGTCGGTCATAACTTTTCTTCTAAGGAGTAAGCATCTTTTAATTTCATGGCTGCCATCACCATCTGCAGTGATTTTGGAACCCCCAAAAGTAAAGTCTGATGCTGTTTCCACTGTTTCCCCATCTATTTCCCATGAAGTGATGAGACCAGGTGCCATGATCTTCGTTTTCTGAATGTTGAGCTTTAAGCCAACTTTTTCAATCTCCACTTTCAGTTTCATCAAGAGGCTTTTTAGTTCCTCTTCACTTTCTGCCATAAGGGTGGTGTCATTTGCATTCTGACCTCTAGTCAATGTTTATTCTGGGTAGATCTATTTACCCAGAATACATTTGGGGTATTTGTGTAGTGTTAATTGGAAGACAATATGTAGAAGATCTCTTCATTTTTATTGAACAAGTAACATCTATTTTATATTTCTTATTAATTCTATACCAGTAACTAGCACTGTTGAAAATAGTCTCCTAAAATGAAGAGTGTTTGTAGTATACTCATTACCCTGTCTTATAAACCAGAAAAGGAGAACAATGCATCTCCCTAAGACTCTAGGAAGAAGCTCCAGCTCCACCATCAGCACCCAAGGCTGATATTCTACTTAAACTATTCCCTGAAATTTTTGTTATGGGGCATTTACAAGATTTTTAAGTACTATGTTAGAAATTAAAATAACTCAATTTGTCATAAATCCCTATGTACTTCGTGTATATCTACACCTCATTAATGTGTACATATATATCATATCATGCATAATATGTATATTTGTACATTATCCACCCCATGTATATAAGAATGTACATTCAATAATATTGTAGAGTACATAAATATTATTGATTGTACACAGTTCATTAAGTCAAATCAATTCTAGTCAACATGCATATGATATCCAAAAGATCATAAATATCATCAGCAGGCTGGATGAAACCGTCAACCCACTTGTAAATGTGCCTCTTCTCATTCCAGGCCCACAGGTTGTGGGGGTTTCTATTGGATGAACTTTCAGGCATCTGGTTCTTACTTCAGGGCCTTCTCATCTAAAATCACCCACCATTTCCTCTTAATTAAGATGTCTAGATGAACTAATGACCAGTCAGCCCATGCTTACACATAACTGATTTCATGCCTTTGGTATTTTTTTAATTTTGAGGGGAAGCTTGGACTCAGCTATGGTGACGGAGGTCTAACACAGTCATATAAATAGTTGTTCAGTCACTAAGTTGTGTCTGACTCTTTGTGACCCCATGGACGGCAGCAAGCCAGGCTTCCTTGTCCTTCACTATCTCCTGGAGTTTGCGCAGATTCATGTCCATTGAGTTGGTGATTCTATCTAACTATCTTATCCTCTGCCACCCTCTTCTCCTTTCCCTTCAAATTAATTCAATTCAAATTTAATTAATTAGGAGGGCACCTAAGACGGCGGAGGAATAGAACGGGGAGACTACTTTTTCCCCCACAAATTCATCAAAAGAACATCTCAACGCTGAGTAAAATCTACAGGGCAACTTCTGAATGCTGGCAGAGGACATCAGGCATCCAGAAAAGCAGAACATTGTCTTCAAAAACAGGTAGGAAAAATACCAAAGACGAAAAAAGAAACAAAGGAGGTAGGGAGGGAGATCCGTCCCAGGAAGGGAGTCCTGTCCCAGGAAGAGAGTTTTAAAAAGAGAGAAGTTTCCAAACACCGGGAAACGCTCTCACTGCCGAATCTGTGGCAGGTCTTCGAAGCACAGAGGACAACAAAACAGGGAAGAAAAACAAATGGGTGATTAAGACCAACAGATTACGAGCCCAATGGTAACTCCCTCAGCGGAGAAGCAGAGCAGACGCCTGCATCTGCCATTAGCAAGTGGGGGCTGGGCAAGGAGGCGCGTGAGACACGGGCCGCAGCGCTTCTTAAGAATCGGCGGAAACGCCCGCGCGCAACCAGAGCGAACTAACTCAGGCTAGCACACCAGACTGTGGACAGTTACCACGTGAAAAGCTCTAACATAAGACACCGCCAGGACCACGCACAGAACAAAGGACGGAACAGAAATAGCCGGCTGCAGACCATCCCCCACCGGCGACAGGCAGCCAGAGCCATAAGGGCTGGAAGGTGGCAATCGCAGCCCCGGAGGGACTTTACTGACCAAACTGCAAGCAGGCTTCTTTGCTAACTAAGACTTCTTGGAGTGCTGGGCAGTCAAAATTTGCCTGACAAAAGGTGCCAGGGCTACACCCAGAAAACTGAGCAGCAGGAACAGGCGATAAGCCGCGCGACTGCACTCGCCAAGCACCTGAGCTACTTGGTCCTGGGAAGGGCACGAAACGCAGGCCCAATCGAATCTGCAACTATCTGGGCACTGAGCCAGAGAGGCTTAGACCAGGGAGGTGCATGGGCTGGCCTCAGATGCTTCCAGCAGAGAAACATACAGCCTGAGAAGTGTGCACCGGGTGTAGGTGCAGGCCCTACTCGCCAAGCACCTGAGCTACTTGGTCCTGGGAAGGGCACGAAACGCAGGCCCAATCGAATCTGCAACTATCTGGGCACTGAGCCAGAGAGGCTTAGACCAGGGAGGTGCATGGGCTGGCCTCAGATGCTTCCAGCAGAGAAACATACAGCCTGAGAAGTGTGCACCGGGTGTAGGTGCAGGCCCAGCGGGGCTGAGACACTGCGAATACACGCCAGAGCTATTGGGTAGCAGCATCCCTCCCTCCCCACAGTGCGACTGACCAAGTGAGCCTTAATTAAAAAAAAAAGAAAAGAAAAGAAAAGAAAAGTGACTTCCACCGCCCCCCTTGGGTCAGGGCAGAAATCAGACACTGAAGAGACCAGCAAACAGAAAAAGCTAAACAGAGGGAACCGCCTTGGAAGTGGCCCCACACTGCCTACAACACCAGAGAAAGGGCCAGAACTATTCTTTTGACCATTCTCTTTTTTAATTATTATTATTTTTTTTGTGGGTAGATGTTTTTGTTTGATTGTTTTTCTCCCTTTCTTTTTCTTCTCCTTTAAAAAAAAAATNAATAGGTGATGATGACTCAGGGTCTTTCTTGAAATTGTAGACAGGATGTCAGCTGGGCTTGCCATCACCTGCAGACTTGGCTAGAGCTGGACGATTCATTACTAAGGTAGTTTACTACACGGCTAGCGAGGTCTGGTTGTTGGCATGAGGCTTCAGTTCCTCATTTCCATAGAGCTACTTGTGTCCTCTTCACATGGCAGCAGGCTTCCCTCAGGAAGACTGATCCAAGAAGCAGAGACAGGCAGAAACTATAAAGTAAGTTATGACCTAGCTTAAAACTATTCCATCACTTTCACAGTATATTATTGATTACACAAGTCAACCTTATTCAGTATGAGAGGGGACTACACAAAGGTATGAATACCAGAAGGCAGGGATCGTTGGGGGCCATTTTGAAGGCTTGCTACCACAGAATACACATGAATTTTGAGGGAATTGCAAAGCATGAAAGTAGAAGATTTCAGCTGTGGAGTGTAGACAAGTTGAGGTCAGGATAGAGGCTCATGGAGAAATGAGGAGTATAAAGGAAGGAATCTCTGGCAGTCATTCTCAACCATCAAACTCAATAATGACTTTTTATAACAAATGTTTTGTAATACCCTCTTATTATCCTAAAATGGAGTTTGTGGATAAATAACCTACCTATATACATAATTTGAAAAGAGTACAATGTTCTAACTATAATACTAAGGACATAAAATTATACTTTTAGTAAAATAAAATATATTTCAATATCTAAATGCTTAGTCATGATTACACTTGAAGACATAATGAAGTCAGTTGCCTCCAGCTGAAAATGCCAACTGATACAAATGTATTATATTGGCCAAATACCATGAAATGTATTGCCATGATGATTTTCTAAATGATGAACAACTCTTGGTAAAACTCTGAATAAAACAAAGCACAGTCTTCCCTTGATTTATATTTGTTAACATTTTTGTTCAGTTGCTAAATCTGTCCGACTTTTTTGTAACCCCATGAAGTACAGCATGCCAGACTCCCCTGTCCTTCACTATCTCTGGAGTTTGCTCAAATTCATGTCCATTGAGTCAGTGATGCTCTCTAACCTTATCTCATCCCCTGCTACCCTCTTCTCCTTTGCCTTCAATCTTTCCCGCATCAGGGTCTTTTCCAATGAGTTGTCCCTTTTCATCATATGGCCAAAGTATTGGAGCTTCAGCAACAGTCCTTCCAATGAATATTCAGGACTTATTTCCTTTAGCATTGACTGGTTTGATCTCCTTGCTGTCCAAGGGCCTCTCAAGAGTTGTCTCCAGCACCACAGTTTGAAAGCATCAGTTCTTTGGCACTCGGCCTTCTTTATGGTACAACTGTTACATCCTACATGACTACTAGAAAAATCATGGCTTTGACTATACAGACCTTTGTCAGCAAAATGATGTCTTTGCTTTTTAATACTCTGTTGCATTTGTTGAAAACTTTAGTGTTAATTTTAATTGTATAAAAATACTTGGTGTTTTTATTTAATATGAAATTAGGTTATAAGCTCAGATAACTTCAAAGTCTTTTCACCTACATGAATGTTCTAGCAGAACATTCAAAAGTCACATGAGATAGGATCGTCATGTGCATATATTCGACTTTAGCAACCCCAAATCCTGCCCCCCTCAATTATTGTGACAAACAAAAGTACTACCATATATTTCCCAAAATGCCTCTAGGGAGCAATATGGACCTCCATCCTCACCCACCCTCACTCCCACCCACAGTCACGACCACTTACCTAAGAGAGGGCAGGTAAGAGTAGGCAGTGGAAGAAAATGAGAAGTGAAAGGGTATGGTTAGGAGGGGTACTTGAGAACAGGAGATGAGGCAATCTGATTCTTGGGGCTTTCCTTAATGCCTTCCACTGTCAGACATATTTATTGATGGAATGAATGTCTCAGAACCAAACACAACCTTATACCAGGGACAGGAAGGAAGACGGAGAGGGGGTAGAAGAGAAAACCATGACTTGTGAACCCTGAGCAAATGGAACTTAGGACTACTATTGCACTTTTGTTGAGGTCATCTTAGCATTTAGACACTACCTCATACCTTCCTTCCTTTCGCTTTCTTGGAGCTCAAACTAACTAGCGTTTCTAATATGCTGGTTACTGCTGAGAGACATCTTTATTTTACATATGAGAAGACTGAGGCCTAGAGAGATGAAACGCCCTGTGAAACGTCCCCATAGCAAGTTAATGGCTGAGCTGGGACTGGAGTGAGGATCTTTTCACTAGAGTACTTTTTATGAAGATATAAAAAATTTATTTTTGTAATAAGCATCTGATCAGTTTCTAACACTGGATTCAGGACTCTAGGCATGGACTTGTTTCAAACTGACCTGGTTTTAATGGATCATACTCTACACTCGGGATTATAGCTGCAATTTGGTGAGCAGACATAAAGTTCACCTCAAAGAGAACAAGGAAATGTAAAAATATATTTATCAGTAATAAATAAATGTTAGATGTACAACTTTCTTCAGGTTAAAGCTTGAAACACACTCAAGGATATTGAACCTTTGATTTTTTTCTTTCTTTTTTTTAAACTGAAGTATAATTGACTTACACCACTGTGTCAGCTCCAGGTGTACAACACAGTGATTCAATACTTCTGTACAAAATGACCATCACAATCATCTTCCACTTTAAAAATTAATGAGGCCTGACTAGAAAGTACACCCAGTAACGTGCCTCTCTTACCTCTTCAGGCTCCTTTGGAACAATGTCAGGGACAGGTAACACTGTTGTAATTCAGGTTCGGCTTCCTACGATCTGGAAGGGTATGTCATGGGTTTGTTATATTTTTCTTAAAGAATCAATCACTTAGAAGTCCCAAAGAGTTGAAATGCTTACAGTTGCCAAAAGGCATGCTAGAGTCCCCTGACTCCTGACCAGATGAACTTCAAGCTTGCTGACAGCATTAAGAAATGTGTCCTTGGTGAGTGAGCAACCCGAGAAGGATGTGATCATGGATGTGACCTGGAAGGATCTGACCCGTCCAGTGATAATGGGCTCTTTTCTCCTTCTAGCCCATGTCCTCTGCCCCTGATATGGGCCTCGCTAGAAATTTATCTTCTCAGAGTTGTTTAGCTTTCCTTCAGAGGACTGATAATATTCTCTAGCAGAGCATCCAGAAAGATGAGTTGCTTCCCCAGGTGCCCAGGCAGGGCTTTTGATGGGTTGGTATTTCCTGGGGGTCCTAATTACCTATTACTGTGTAACAAGGTGCTCCAGAACTTAGTGGCTTAAAACAACAACCATTTTCTCATATCTCACAGTCATGTGAGTCAGGAATTCCATCAGGGTTTGGCTGAATGATTCTTTTGTCCCATGTGACTGAAGTTGCTCTCAGCTGGTGGATTGGGATGATCTGGAGGGCCCAAGACGGCTTCACTCATATGTCTGGCACCTTAGTAGGGATGACTAGAAGGCTGAGCTCAGATGAGACTGTTGAGCAAGGTGCCTATATGGGAACTGTGTGGCATGGCAGTCTCGGGGTAGATGGGATTTCTTACATGACAGCTTAAGCTTTCCAGAATGAGTGTTATAAGAGACTGGGAAAAAGCTGCAAGTCTTCTGACCTACCTCCAGAAGTTCCAGAGTGTCACTTTTGCTGCATTCCTTTGGCCAAGCAAATCACTAAGTCCAGCTCAGATTTAAGGAAAGGGAAATTAGACTCTACCTCTCAGGTAAAGAAAGGTAGAAAAGGTTTGCTACTATCCTTTGCCATACCAGTCTTATAGAAACATGCATTCATTCACTCAACAAATATTCACTGAAGGCCTACTACATATTCTAGGCACCAAAGACAGTAGTGGGAAATAAAGCAGTCAAAAATCCCTGCACTTGTGGAACTTACATCTTCCTAAGAGAGGTGAACAACAAAAAAGAAATTAGTAAAAATATATAGTATGCCAGATTCTTGCAAGTTATAAGGAGAGAAATAAAGCAGAGTAGGGGGAATAAGAAGCTTTGGAATGGAGATGGTGTGGCTAGAGAAAGCCACATTGAGAAGATGCCTTTGGGGTAAAGAGCTGAAGAAAGCAAGGGAAGTAGCCATTCATCTACCTGGGGGCACATTCCAGGCAAAGAAAAATGCAAGTGCAAAGGGCCTGAGAAGGTAGAGTGCCTGGAATGCTTGAGGAATAGTGAGGAGGTCAATGCAGCTGGTGGACAGTGAATGAGCAGAAAGAGTAATAAAGTAAGACTAACAGTCGAGATTGGTGGGTGAACGGAGCACAAGATCAGCCAGGTTCTAGGGAGCCATGGTTACCACTTTGGTTTTTCTTCTGAATGAGACAGGAAGCCATTGGAGGGTTTGAAGCAAATAAGTGATACAGGCTGACTTATGTGATGTCTATTTTAAAAGGAACATTAGGGCTGCTCTTCGGAAAAAAAGAAAGACTAAGGGGAGTCAAGGGCAGAACAGAAAGTCCAGCTGGCACTCTTGCAGTCATTCAGTTAAAGGTGATTCCTGGTGGCTCACACCAGAATGATGGCAAGGAACATGGTGAAAAGTGATTGCATTCTGGATAAATATTTTCAAGGTTGAACCATTAGGATCTGCTGACAGACCAGATATAGAGTACAAGGGAGAGAGTCAGCAGGTACAAAAATATGGCCTCTTCTATGAGTTCACTAAATTCCTAGATACCTTTAGACACCTTGACAGAACTTGTCATATAACATCTTTTAATGGTAGGGTTCAGGTGACAAATCCTGTAATAAGCCTCTGAAGAATGGATGAGTTAGGATTGCTAAGCCTAGAGGCACTCTTCAACAGGAATTATGCTACTGGGCTAAATTCTTAAAGCCTTTATATAAAAGGTAGGAGAGCCTGTGCATTTCTAGCCAGTCTACATATAGTGAACAGCATTCATTTCACCAATGAGAAAAAAATCACTTCTAATTTGCATCATTCTTTATCACAATCTCTGGTGTCCATTGGAGAAAACTTAAGTATTCATGACAACCCACTGTAGCATGGGCTTTTTCAAATGACAACTAACACATGGCTTGTGCATTTCTAATTAAGATACTTCAGATGTTAACCAAAAGCTCCTAGAATGCTGATCAACACTAACCAGATACACACATATGGTCTCACTCTCTTTGTTAAAGTACTTAAATTTCCAGAAATTGTAACTCTAATTGGTCTCGGCTCTGGGGCCCAGAAACACTTGGTCTGCAGGCCTTGAGAATTTAGATTCTTGTTGGGAAAATGTAGGCTCATTAACTGGAGTGGCTTGCAATCCCTTCCCTCTTTGTGTCAATCTAAGGACACAGATGCTCCAGGAAGAACTGTCAACTGTTTTTCCA
>SJXQ01000364.1:99042-117512 GCA_006408695.1 Aepyceros melampus
GCAGGTCAGGAAGCAACAGTTAGAACTGGACATGGAACAACAGACTGGTTCGCAATAGGAAAAGGAGCACGTCAAGACTGTATATTGTCACCCTGTTTATTTAACTTATATTCAGAGTACATCATGAAAAACGCTGGGTTGGAAGAAGCTCTAGTTGGAGTCAAGATCGCCGGGAGAAATATCAATAACCTCAGATATGCAGATGACATCACCCTTATGGCAGAAAGTGAAGAGGAATTAAAAAGCCTCTTGATGAAAGTGAACGAGGAAAGTGAAAAAGTTGGCTTAAAGCTCAACATTCAGAAAATGAAGATCATGGCATCTGGTCCCATTACTTCATGAAAAATAGATGGGGAAACAGTGGAAACGGTGTCAGACTTTATTTTTGGGGGTTCCAAAATCATTGCAGATGGTGATTGCAGCCATGAAATTAAAAGCCGCTTACTTCTTGGAAGGAAAGTTATAACCAACCTAGATAGCACATTGAATGGCAGAGAATACTTTGCCAACAAAGGTCCATCTATGGTTTTTCCAGTGGTCATGAGTGGATGGTGACTGCAGCCATGAAATTAAAAGATGCTTACTCCTTGGAAGAAAAGTTATGACCAACCTAGATAGCATATTCAAAAGCAGAGACATTACTTTGCTGACTACAGTCCATCTAGTCCAGGCTATGGTTTTTCCTGTGGTCATGTATGGATGTGAGAGTTGGACTGTGAAGAAGGCTGAGTGCCGAAGAATTGATGCTTTTGAACTGTGGTGTTGGAGAAGATAAAGGTTATGACCAAGCTAGATAGTATATTCAAAAGCAGAGACATTACTTTGTCAACTAAGGTCCGTCTAGTCAAGGCTATGGTTTTTCCTGTGGTCATGTATGGATGTGAGAGTTGGACTGTGAAGAAGGCTGAGCGCAGAAGAATTGATACTTTTGAACTGTGGTGTTGGAGAAGACTCTTGAGAGTCCCTTGGACTGCAAGGAGATCCAGCCAGTCCATTCTAAAGGAGATCAGCCCTGGGATTTCTTTGGAAGGAATGATGCTAAAGCTGAAACTCCAGTACTTTGGCCACCTCATGCAAAGGGTTGACTCATTGGAAAAGACTCTGATGCTGGGAGGGATTGGGGGCAGGAGGAGAAGGGGACGACCGAGGATGAGATGTGTGGATGGCATCACGGACTCGATGAACGTGAGTCTGAGTGAACTCCAGGAGATGGTAATGGACAGGGAGGCCTGGCATGCTGTGATTCATGGGGTCGCAAAGAGTCGGAAAGGACTGAGCGACTGAACTGAACTGATATATGGATGTGAGAGTTGGACTGTGAAGAAGGCTGAGCACTGAAGAATTGATGCTTTTGAACTGTGGTGGTGGAGAAGACTCTTGAGAGTCCTTAGACTGCAAGGAGTTCCAACCAGTCCATCCTAAAGGAGATCACTCCTGGGTGTTCATTGGAAGGACTGATGCTTAAGCTAAAACTCCAAAACTATGGCCACCTGATGTGAAGAGTTGACTCATTGGAAAATACCCTCATGCTGGGAAGGATTGCGGGCAGGAAGAGAAGGGAACGACAGAGGATGAGGTGGCTGGATGGCATCACTGATTCAATGGAAATGGGTTTGTGTGAACTGTGGGAGTTGGTGATGGACAGGGAGGCCTGTCTTAAAGCATAGAATGATGATCATCTTTTCACATACTTCTTCGCAATTTGTGTATCTTCTTTAGTGAAGTGTCTTTTGTCAATTTTTAAACCAAGCTATAAATTTTCTATTGTCCAGGTTGAAGAGCTGATTGTATATTTTTGATAACAGTTTTTTCATTGTATGTATTTTGCAAATATTTCCCTCTTATTCTCTTGATACCTTGATTGATTTTTTAAATTTATTTTGCATTATTTTTCATATTGTTTATTAGTTTTCAAATCAGTAGTTGCACTTTATTCTGAACATAAATTCTTTTTGCAGTGCTTATTCAAGCAGGACTTGACAATTCTTTCAATATTGATTTCTATATGTAAATATACTATAATTATATTTGAAATATGGATAAAACAGAGGTTGAGGTATCTAGGAAGTTTGGATGGAGTCTCAAAATTCTGTGTTGCAAATAATTTAGAAGAATTGCAAAAGTAATTTATGAAACTTGAGTGCTCTGCCTTCACATTGACATCCATCTCTGAGGCTAGAAGATTTTACAAGTATCTTTTAAAATTTTCAATACAAGACTATATGGTAATCACACTTAGAATTAAATTCTAAGCCTCAAAATAGCTGATTTGTAAGTATCAGATTAATTAAATTTAGAATCAAGCATGTTTTAGAAAACCATAGAATTCAAACCTCCAGGCAAAATAGTTTTGTTCATTATAAAAGTAGGCTTAAATAGGTACATCTAATCTATAAATTATCTGGTGAGTGTTAGAGGAAGGAGAACTATAGATCTAATGGGTCCTCACTGATACTTTGGAAGCAATATTTGTGATAATGCAAAAGACAAATTAATGGCTTTTTGGTTTGCTAACTGCCTGAGTAAAGTATTTAATAACCAAAAACATTGTTTCCTGCCATTATACTCCTTAGACTCCCATCACAGTTCAAATTATATGTCTGTGTTAAATCAAAATATCCTTGTTGTTGTTCAGTTGCTAAGTAATGATTAACTGTTTGCAACCCCATGGACTCTAGCACATTGAAGCTTCTCTGTCCTCCACCATCTTCTGAAGTTTGCTCAGATTTACATCCATTGAGTCAGTGATGCCATCCACCCACCTCATCCTTTGTTGCCCGTTCTCATTTTGCCTTCATCTTTAACAGCATCAGGGTCTTTCCAGTGAGTCAGCTTTTCAAATCTTGTAGCCAAAGTATTGGAGCTTCAGCTTCAGCAACAGTCCTTCCAGTGAATTTTCAGGATTGATTTCCTTCAGGATTGACTGGTTAGACCTCCTTATAGTCCAAGGGACTCTCAAGAGTCTTCTCCAACACTACAGTTCAAAAGCATCGATTCTTTGGTACTCAGTTTTCTTTATGGACCAACTCTTATGTCCATACATGACTACTGGGAAAACCGTAGCTTCGACTATATGGGCCTTTGTTTCCAAAATGATGTCTCTACTTTTTAATGCGCTGTCTAAAATCTGTCCCTGCTTCCACATGCCTCTATTCTATTTGTCATGAAGTGATGAAATTGGATGCCATGATCCAAATGGGCAGAAAACCTTAATGGAAATTTTTCCAAAGAATACATACAGATGGCCAACATGCACAGGAAAAGATGCTCAACCTCATTCATCATCAGGGAAATGCAAATTAAAACCACCATGAGATACCACCTCACACTTGTCAGAATGACTATCTTGCTGCTGCTAAGTGGCTTCAGTCATGTCCGACTCTGTGTAAACCCAGAGATGCAGCCCACCAGGCTCCCCCATCCCTGGGATTCTCCAGGCAAGAATACTGGAGTGGGTTGTCATTTCTTTCTCCAATGCATGAAAGTGTAAAGTGAAAGTGAAGTCACTCAGTCGTGTCCGACTCCTAGCGACCCCATGGAGCAGGCTCCTCCATCCATGGGATTTTCCAGGCAAGAGTACTGGAGTGGGGTGCCATTGCCTTCTCTGAATGACTATCTTATCATCTACAAAAACATAAATGACCAATGTTGCCAATAATGTGGAGAAAAGAGAACCTTTGAACAGTGTTGGTGGGAATGTAAATTGTTATTTAATAACCAAAAACATTGTTTCCTGCCATTATACTCCTTAGACTCCCATCACAGTTCAAATTATATGTCTGTGTTAAATCAAAATATCCTTGTTGTTGTTCAGTTGCTAAGTAATGATTAACTGTTTGCAACCCCATGGACTCTAGCACATTGAAGCTTCTCTGTCCTCCACCATCTTCTGAAGTTTGCTCAGATTTACATCCATTGAGTCAGTGATGCCATCCACCCACCTCATCCTTTGTTGCCCGTTCTCATTTTGCCTTCATCTTTAACAGCATCAGGGTCTTTTCCAGTGAGTCAGCTTTTCAAATCTTGTAGCCAAAGTATTGGAGCTTCAGCTTCAGCAACAGTCCTTCCAGTGAATTTTCAGGATTGATTTCCTTCAGGATTGACTGGTTAGACCTCCTTATAGTCCAAGGGACTCTCAAGAGTCTTCTCCAACACTACAGTTCAAAAGCATCGATTCTTTGGTACTCAGTTTTCTTTATGGACCAACTCTTATGTCCATACATGACTACTGGGAAAACCGTAGCTTCGACTATATGGGCCTTTGTTTCCAAAATGATGTCTCTACTTTTTAATGCGCTGTCTAAAATCTGTCCCTGCTTCCACATGCCTCTATTCTATTTGTCATGAAGTGATGAAATTGGATGCCATGATCCAAATGGGCAGAAAACCTTAATGGAAATTTTTCCAAAGAATACATACAGATGGCCAACATGCACAGGAAAAGATGCTCAACCTCATTCATCATCAGGGAAATGCAAATTAAAACCACCATGAGATACCACCTCACACTTGTCAGAATGACTATCTTGCTGCTGCTAAGTGGCTTCAGTCATGTCTGACTCTGTGTAAACCCAGAGATGCAGCCCACCAGGCTCCCCCATCCCTGGGATTCTCCAGGCAAGAATACTGGAGTGGGTTGTCATTTCTTTCTCCAATGCATGAAAGTGTAAAGTGAAAGTGAAGTCACTCAGTCGTGTCCGACTCCTAGCGACCCCATGGAGCAGGCTCCTCCATCCATGGGATTTTCCAGGCAAGAGTACTGGAGTGGGGTGCCATTGCCTTCTCTGAATGACTATCTTATCATCTACAAAAACATAAATGACCAATGTTGCCAATAATGTGGAGAAAAGAGAACCTTTGAACAGTGTTGGTGGGAATGTAAATTGACACAGACACTGAGGAAAACAGTATGGAGATTTCTCTAAAAATAGAGCTACCATATGATTTAGCAATTCCACTCCTGGGTATATTTAAAAAAATGCTAGTTTGAAAATGCATGCAACAAGAATAGATTAGAGGCTATTATGTTTAGTAAAATAAGTCATAGAGAGAAATGCAAATACTGTATGATACCACTTATATGCAGAATAAAAAAATAAAATAGTAAATATAACAAAAGAGTAGCAGCCACTAAAATATTAGTATAATATTGGCAATAAATATTTTTAAACCAACAGAAGGAATCAAATTTGAATTGAGTGAACAATGATTCAGAGAATTTAAAGAAGGCCTCTGTCCTTGCCCAGGTATTTTGCTGAAATTTTGCTTGGTCTTATATTTCATGAAAAGGTGCAAGGATACAGTATCTCCACTCACTTGCTCCATTGATTCAGGCCTCTTCTGTGTCCTCAGTACTATCTCAGTGCCTGGCACATACTTTCAGCTCAAAAAATTGCATCAAATTGCTCTCTCCACCCTATGTTCCATCAATATCTGGGTCTCATCCCATTCTTTGTCTCTCTTTCTCCCCTATCACTTCCCTAGACACTGACATCCCATTACTCCAGTTTCTCCAGTTTCTGTTTTGGTCTCCAACCACATTCACCTGAGGATTTGTCAGAAGGCCACCCCCAACTCTGTACTTTCCCTCTGAAGGCCACCATGGACCATGACTAAGACAGATCCTGCCCTGGTGACTCGCCACGACAGTAGAAGAAGAGAAGGCTGACAAGCCTGTCCCAGAGCATCCCAGGCCCACCCAGGAGTGCTGACAGAGCCTGTTGTGCACCTTTCCATACCTGCAGCACTTTCCTTGAGCTTCACCTTCTTCCACCCCAATGACCCTGCCTATCAGGAGATTCTGTTTGACTTGTATATCACAAACCCTGAGTTACTTGCCACCGTGTGCCAGTGGGTGCCCCAAGTTCAACACAAGATCAATGTCATTGCCAGTGAGATTCTGCATTGAGGCTGGCTTTGGAATTATCACAATGGGCTGATCAACATGATACTGCTCCCTTATTCATGCAAGGCTGGGAACCATGTAGATGGGGATCATAAGGTAGCCATGTGCCTCTCCCAGCAGCTGCTGATGCTGGACATAGACATAATCCTGTACAGCCACTGCACCAACACGAATACATTTCAGTATGTGGCCTATTTTGACCTGCTGGATCTTGAGCACTTGCTACTGAAGGGTGCACAGCCCCCAAGGTATGAGCTCCATGTGCAGTGATTTCAACCATGGCTCAACCTTGCACACTATTGCTTCAAACCTATGTGTGTATGTGTACTCAGTTGCTTAGTTGTGTCCAACTCTTTGCAACTCCATGGACTGTAGCCTGCCAGACTCCTCTGTCCGTGGGATTTCCTAGGCAAGAATACTGGATTGGGTTGCCACTTCCTCCTCCAGGCCAACCTGTACCTGGATGTGGCCAAATATTTGCTGGATCATGGCGTCAACGCAGAGCTTTGGAACTGAAAGGGAAAGGTCCAAGTGGAGGTGGTCCCAGACCCCATGGATATGTCTCTGGACAAGGCAGAGGCATTTCTGGTGGCCAAGGAGCTGTGAATGCCACTGGAGGAGGCTGTGCTGCTCTCCTGCATGCTCCCTAATATCATGCTATCCAATTATGTGACAACATCCCAAGCAATTTCATGCTCAGTGCACTGGGTCTGAACCTTGGAGACCACATGCTACTGGGTGGCCAGAAACAGGCTTGCTGTGGTTCTGCAGGACCACAGAGTTCACCATTGGACAGTGGGTGAGTGAGAAGCTGGATGACAGTACTAGATGTGTCCAGTACTTCATCTGCCTTCCTAAGCAGGGTCTTTTGTTTCTGCATCCAAGATTTCCAAGGCGGTGGATGCACTTCTCATACCCCTCACCTCCACACCTCAGGCTCTCCAGGTGGACTTTTCCCACATCACAGGCAAAGGCTAGTTCACCATTGGACAGTGGGTGAGTGAGAAGCTGGATGACAGTACTAGATGTGTCCAGTACTTCATCTGCCTTCCTAAGCAGGGTCTTTTGTTTCTGCATCCAAGATTTCCAAGGCGGTGGATGCACTTCTCATACCCCTCACCTCCACACCTCAGGCTCTCCAGGTGGACTTTTCCCACATCACAGGCAAAGGCCACAGGGAACATAAAGATTAGAGAAGGCCCTTCTCATCCTTGTTTCTTCATTGCTTGTGGCAACATGAAGGAGCCAAGGCTGGGGTTGGGAACCAAATCCTAGTCATAGGCCAGAAACAAGAGATTATGTGCTTCTACAGGAAGACAGACTTGACCTCAGGTTACTGATATGGCATCGAGATAGACCAGCCCACCGGCAAGCATGACAGCTGTCTTTGGTGTCAGGAACTTTATCTGTCCCCCCAAGGATGGAGTCTTTACACCAGCATCTCAAATTCAGAGGATTGGTGAATCCACTGACCTCCCTGGGGATAACTGCTAAGCTGCTAAGTCACTTCAGTCGTGTCCGACTCTGTGTGACCCCATAGATGGAAGCCTACCAGGCTCCCCCATCCCTGGGATTCTCCAGGCAAGAACACTGGAGTGGGTTGCCATTTCCTTCTCCACCCTGGGGATAATGTCAGAGCCAAAAAAGTAGAACAAATTGCACTGATACAGCCCAAATGTACCTTGTGGATCCCAAAAGACATGGCATCAGAGAAATCTGCCTCCTGGTTGCTTTTATGCTGCTGGTTTTCCCTGGTTTCCAGGGAGGTAATGCAGGTATAGAGGCTCTGGACATCCCACAGAGACACAGAGCCTCTTCTAGTGTCTCCTGACACAGTCACCTGAGATAGAGATTCCAAGCAACACATCCAGAATAGACAGCCCCACTAGCCAGCCCTCGGAGTTCCATTATTAACAGATTACCTCATGATATTCCCAAATACAGATCCTAGGTTACCCAGAAACAGATTCCCTGAGTGTAGTACCTATAGAATATTCCTAGCCCCTTAGACCAAATCCCCCAATAACAGATTTCCACATCCCCCTAAATAATAGTGACTTCCTCTATGTAATGCTCTACAGCAGAACTTTCTGAGTCACTAGTCACTGGATCAGACCCTTTGCTATTAATAAGAGAAGACCCCCTCCCCCATTGAATCTCATTGAAAGAAACATCTCAAGAGCAATAGAGTAATGGATCCACATTTAAAATCTTTCACCTCAAGATGTTGCAACCACCTTGGTCACCACCAAACACTTACATTGCAACCAGAGACCCCTTCTATTAAGAAAATCCCTTCTCCTACCTTGGTGGATGCACTTCTCATACCCCTCACCTCCACACCTCAGGCTCTCCAGGTGGACTTTTCCCACATCACAGGCAAAGGCTACAGGGAATATGAAGATTAGAGAAGGCCCTTCTCATCCTTGTTTCTGCATTGCTTGTGGCAACATGAAGGAGCCAAGGCTGAGGTTGGGAACCAAATCCTGGTCATAGGCCAGAAACAAGGGATTATGTGCTTCTACAGGAAGACAGACTTGACCTCAGGTTACTGATATGGCATCGAGATAGACCAGCCCACCGGCAAGCATGACAGCTGTCTTTGGTGTCAGGAACTTTATCTGTCCCCCCAAGGATGGAGTCTTTACACCAGCATCTCAAATTCAGAGGATTGGTGAATCCACTGACCTCCCTGGGGATAACTGCTAAGCTGCTAAGTCACTTCAGTCGTGTCCGACTCTGTGTGACCCCATAGATGGAAGCCTACCAGGCTCCCCCATCCCTGGGATTCTCCAGGCAAGAACACTGGAGTGGGTTGCCATTTCCTTCTCCACCCTGGGGATAATGTCAGAGCCAAAAAAGTAGAACAAATTGCACTGATACAGCCCAAATGTACCTTGTGGATCCCAAAAGACATGGCATCAGAGAAATCTGCCTCCTGGTTGCTTTTATGCTGCTGGTTTTCCCTGGTTTCCAGGGAGGTAATACAGGTATAGAGGCTCTGGACATCCCACAGAGACGCAGAGCCTCTTCTAGTGTCTCCTGACACAGTCACGTGAGATAGAGATTCCCAGCAACACATCCAGAATAGACAGCCCCACTAGCCAGCCCTCGGAGTTCCATTATTAACAGATTACCCCATGATATTCCCAAATACAGATCCTAGGTTACCCAGAAACAGATTCCCTGAGTGTAGTACCTATAGAATATTCCTAGCCCCTTAGACCAAATCCCCCAATAATAGATTTCCACATCCCCCTAAATAATAGTGACTTCCTCTATGTAATGCTCTACAGCAGAACTTTCTGAGTCACTAGTCACAGGATCAGACCCTTTGCTATTAATAAGAGAAGACCCCCTCCCCCATTGAATCTCATTGAAAGAAACATCTCAAGAGCAACAGAGTAATGGATCCACATTTAAAATCATTCACCTCAAGATGTTGCAACCACCTTGGTCACCACCAAACACTTACATTGCAACCAGAGACCCCTTCTATTAAGAAAATCCCTTCTCCTACCTCTCAAGAAGAAAACATTAACCAGCCCATGGACACTCCAAATTTGCAGACACAAAAATAGTCCTGGAAGTGCTAATTCTAAACCCCCAATATTTCCTATCCTCTGCACCTTGAAAAAACAACAAGTTGTTTCTCTGAAGCCCACCCCATACATCCAACAGCACCTGTGCTGGCCAGGCTCCCAGAAAATTCTCTATTTTTAAGTAATTATTTCCCCTTTTGGGGGACTCTAAAATTTGGAGGTCTCATTCTGGAACTCTGTGGAGCTCAAGCCCCAGAGTACATGTCCCTAAGTCCTACAGCCCCATTAGACCCAAAGCTCTAACTCTCAGAACCACCAGTTCGTGGAAGGCCCAAATCCCAAGGGAACCCCAAAGTTAAAATTTTCAATCCCAAGCCCCAGTCATGGAGGTCCTTATGCCTGGGATGGAGGAGACTGTAGTCAGTCTTTGCATCCTAGGCTCCCAGGTAACCTCAAGGCCCAATTCACAGGCACCAGGAAACCCCAAAGAGAAATTCTCATCCCTGGAAACCAGAGGAATTCCATATACTGAGTCCATGGATCTGAAGATACCCAAATTCCAAAAGCCCCAACCCCATAGGAATCCCAAATCCTCAAGCATCCATTTCTAATATATGATGGGCATCAAGGACTCAGGTGAAAATCCTGGAGCCCCCAGTTTGATCTACATTCTGGTAATAGGTCCTAAACACCAAATATAAGCTACTGGCCTTAAAGGACTTTACAGTACCCTGGCCATAAATACCCCTATGGAGACCCTGAAGACCTAGGGGTCAAGGGCAGACCGGGGGCCCTGAAGACAAAGGATGGCTCACCACACATCCCTAAACTCAGCATGACCCATGCTCCCCTCAATAAAGATGTTTCTATGGCAAAAATACCAATAATAACAGTTCATTGAATAAATAAATGGATCATTTAGATACTTTTTAAACTCCCTTAGATACTTTTAAAACTCCAGCTGGCCAGATGCTTTCCTATCTTGAATATATAATTTTTTTTCATGTCTGAGGAAGGACTGGAATTGAGATTATTGATAAAAATCATCCATGTGAGACATATCCTATCAACCTTTTCATGAACAGAATTTGCACTCTCCTTTAAACATATCCTTATCATGATGATTTCTTTGTTAAGATTTCAAGTCCTGTGTTAACCAAGAGTTCATTTTGTAAATTAAGGTATGTATTATATGTGAAAGTATTAAATTACAGTCAGTCCCCTACATTAAAAACAAGTTCTGTTCTAAGAGCATGTTTGTAAGTCCAAAGTGCTCATAGGTCCAAGAAAGTTAGTTAGGTACCTAACTAACACAATCAACTCCATAGTACTGTACTGTAATATGTTTGTAATATTTTTCACACAAATAATACATTAAAAATACAAAAATAAAGCACCTTTTAATCATTCAGTACAGTTCTTGAAAAGTCAGCAGTAAAATGCAATACCTGGCATACATGGAATGACCTTGAATGTTCAGGAAAGAAGAGTTACTGCCTGGGGGAGGGAGAGGAGGTAGAGACAGTATAACTGAAGGATTCCAACAATAGGAAATGGGGAAAGCTGCAATTTCACTCACATCTGGTCTTTGATGTCACAGGATCTTGTTCCTTGCTGGGTTCAATTCTATCTACCTTCTTGTAAAAACAATCCAGTGATGTCTGAGTAGTGGCTTTGTTTTTCTTGTCATAGGTGAAAAATAGTAGCACAAGATAGAATCATGAATGGTTTCTGCAACCTTCATGTACCATTCTACATTCAGGCCCTGTGCCTCAAAAACTAATAGTGCCTCCTCAAATAAAGAAAAACTCCTGCCATGTCCTATGTCATGTACCTCTTCAGTTCTTCAGTTACTTCTTCCTCTTTTCTCTCTTCATTCTTTCTCTAGAACTCCAATTCAATCAGGTCTTCATTAGAGAGCTCCTTGTGTTGCATAGCAAGCAGTTCAACGAAGTCCTCCTCTTGAAGATATAGCTACAGCTTCTTGCTGAAAGTCATTAAGTTGGTGAAGACCTCTTTGGGCTCCTCATTCACTTTCTCAAATCCACAAAAATTGTGAACAAACTGCAGGCAAAATTTCCTCTACATTCCTGGTGATGGCTGTAACTTTATGCCAGTTCAGTTCAGTTCAGTTCAGTCGCTCAGTTGTGTCCGACTCCTCGCGATCCCATGAATCGCAGCACGCCAGGCCTCCCTGTCCATCACCAACTCCCGGAGTTCACCCAGACCCACGCCCATGGAGTCAGTGACACCATCCAGCCATCTCATCCTCGGCTGTCCCCTTCTCCTCCTGCCCCCAATCCCTTCCAGCATCAGAGTCTTTTCCAATGAGTCAGCTCTTCGCAAGAGGTGGCCAAAGTACTGGAGCTTCAGCTTTAGCATCATTCCTTCCAAAGAAATCCCAGGGCCGATCTCTTTTAGAATGGACTGTTTGGATCTCCTTGCAGTCCAAGGGATTCTCAAGAGTCTCTCTAACACCACAGTTCAAAAGCATCAATTCTTCAGTGCTCAGCCTTCTTTACAGTCCAACTCTCACATCCATACATCCATACATGACTACTGGAAACACCATAGCCTTGACTAGACGGACCTTAGTCAGCAAAGTAATATCTCTGCTTTTGAATATGCTATCTAGTTGGTCATAACTTTTCTTCCAAGGAGTAAGCATCTTTTAATTTCATGGCTGCAGTCACCATCTGCAGTTATTTTGGAGCCCAGAAAAATAAAGTCTGACACTGTTTCCCCATCTATTTCCCATAAAGTGATGGGACTGGATGCCATGATCTTCGTTTTCTGAATGTTGAGCTTTAAGCCAACTTTTTCACTCTCCCCTTTCACCTTCATCAAGAGTCTCTTTAGTTCCTCTTCACTTTCTGCCATAAGGGTGGTGTCATCTGCATATCTGAGGTTATTGATATTTCTCCCAGCAATCTTGATTCCAGCTTGTGTTTCTTCCAGTCCAGCATTTCTCATGATATAGTCTGCATTCCAGAATCGTTACTGCCTGATGAAAAGTCTGACATAAATAGTATTTATTGAAAGTCACTATAACTGGTCCATAAACTGGAAAAGCATAGTATTTGATGGCAGATACATTATTTTTATGTTCGGATGGAACTCATACATGAATGAGGATTGGCCCAGACCATTGTCATGCATGAAAAGAATGTTGAACATCCTTCTCCAATGAACATTTCTCTACCTCCAGGATAAAATGGTAGAAAAAACAGACCTGGAAAAATGATCTGTTGCTCTTTCACACTGCATGGAGAGAGCTCTTGGCTATATTTTTAAGGGCTCTTGGCTTCTCTGAATGATAAACTAAGAGAGGCTTCAGCTTCATATCACTGAAACATTGCCACAAAACAATGAAGTTAGCCTACCTTTTGCTGCTTTATATTCTGATACCATTGTATTTATGGGGTTCTAAGGCAAGAACACTAGAAGGTCAAATCAGTCAATCATAAAGAAAATGAACCCTGAACAGTCATTGGAAGGACTGATGATGAAGCTTCAATACTTTGGCCACCTGATGCAAAGAGCTGATTCATTGGCAAAGACCCTGATACTGGGAAAGATTGAGGACAAGAGATTATGAAATGGTTGGATGGAATCATTGACTCAATGGATATAAGTTTGAGCAAGCTCTGGGAGATAGTGAAGGACAGGGAAGACTAACAGGCTGCAGTTCATGGAGTCACAAAGAGTCAGACACAACTAAGAAACTGAACAAGCCTGGTATCTGCAATTCCTCCTAACTGATGTAACTTCAGTCTGACATTCTCTGACAGTACAGTCTTGTCTCAATCACATTAAAAAAATTCTTGGGTAAATGCACACCTGCATTAATGATTTCTCCACAGTTCAGGAAATTCCTGGGAAGCTACTGTATCTGCTCTCACTATCTCAGCATGACTTTTCTGTTGTAAAGTTTGACTGTAGCCTCAAACCAATGAAACCATCCATGGCTGGTGTTAAAAGATGAGTCCTCTGATTCTTTGCTGTGTTTATTCTTCAAGTCTTCATAAAGGTTTTTAGCTTTCTCTTGAATCAGCATTAAGCTAAGTGGAACTAGACAATGATACTAATTCTACACCCACACACTAAGAAGTTTCTTCATGGCCTCCATCACTTTTCCAAGCTTCCTCAATATTATTGTCAACATCACCGGCACAGCAAACTTCACACATTTCATAATCTTTTCTTTTGGAATCACGGCAATGGTTGAATGATTCATATAAGAACAAATGATCTTTCTGCCTCACTCCACTCTGTCAATTATTTTCACTTTCGTTTCCATCCTCATCTCTTGGCACTTCTAAGCAGTACAAGCTATGTCACCACCGCTCTTACACTTGCAACCAGACATCTTGGACTTGAAATAAAGACTCTGTACTACTTTGCTGTATATAGTACTGTACAATAAAGTACACAAAAGCACAACCACTTATAGAGGATGCACACATACGACAGCACACATGAACTAACTTACATGATTGGATATTTGAATGCATAATAGCCTCTTTGAACATTCAAAACAAGAATGTTTGTGTGAAGGAGACTTATTGTAGTGCCTGTTTCAACTTAAAAATTGCAGATAGAGCTCCTGTATCATATGCAGAGTAAGTTACCAAGAAAATTTGCTGAATAAAACTTAGTCATTATGACTCTGTCTTAACAAATGTAGCTTGCTACGTTTATAACAGCCTATGTCTCTTATTTAGTTTTAGCTAAAAACTTATCTACCACACAATCTAACCTGTGGTCATGGGTGATTTTATAAGCAGGTTCAATGAAAGTATGGGCTTCCCTGGTGGCTCAATTATAAAGAATCCACCTGCCAATTCAGGAGACTCAGATTCAATCCTGGATTGGGAAGATCCCCTGGAGAAGGAAATGGCAACCCACTCCAATATTCTTACCTGATAAATCCTTAGACAGAGGATACACTCCATAGGATCACAAAAGAGTCAAACATGATGTAGTGACTAAGTATAAGACCAAACACACAAGTTGTTCATGATCATTAGAAAGTCTTGATTAATAGACCTCATATATCTGTGGCTAATGTTTAAAATAAAATGAAGTATGATATAAACTCTTCCAATAATCCTGCAGAATATAAACATAAAATCTATATAGTTCCTATGTTCTTCTTTTGTGATTTTTACATAGAGTGCAATATAACATTAGTAATTTTTTTAATACAGCAATCTTGAGTAACAAATTATCATCTCTAGTAGTTCAAGATATAAACTGCACAACATTTTCACTTTATGACATTCAATTTCCTTTGATAAATATAAAGCCTTTATACAGATCTTATGCAGAGACCTACACTGAGCAGATTTTTAGTAGACATTAATTAACTTTTCCTGGCTACATTTTGTTAATGAGTTTTTCTGGTCTCTACTCTGGGCTGATTAAAGCTCACCTTGCATTGGCTACTAGATAGCATATTCAAAAGCAGAGACATTACTTTGCCGACTAAGGTCCATCTGGTCAAGGCTTTGGTTTTTCCTGTGGTCATGTATGGATGAGGGAGTTGGACTGTGAAGAAGGCTGAGTGCCGAAGAATTGATGCTTTTGAACTGTGCTGTTGGAGAAGACTCTTGAGAGTCCCTTGGACTGCAAGAAGATCCAACCAGTCCATTCTGAAGGAGCTCAGCCCTGGGATTTCTTTGGAAGGAATGATGCTAAAGCTGAAACTCCAGTACTTTGGCCACCTCATGCGAAGAGTTGACTCATTGGAAAAGACTCTGATGCTGGGAAGGATTGGGGGCAGGAGGAGGAGGAGATGACAGAGGATGAGATGGCTGGAAGGCATCACTGATTGAATGGACGTGAGTCTGAGTGAACTCTGGGAGATGGTGATAGACAGGAGGGCCTGGCGTGCTGTGATTCATGGGGTCACAAAGAGTCAGACGTAACTGAGTGACTGAACTGAACTGAACTGTTGGGGGCAGGAGGAGGAGGAGATGACAGAGGATGAGATGGCTGGAAGGCATCACTGACTGAATGGACGTGAGTCTGAGTGAACTCTGGGAGATGGTGATAGACAGGAGGGCCTGGCGTGCTGCGATTCATGGGGTCACGAAGAGTCAGACGTAACTGAGTGACTGAACTGAACTGAACTGTGTTGGCTAAGAGCTGTTATCTAATAGCTAAATAATGGTCTGCCTTGCCCAGAACTAGCTGTTTTCATAAAATAGCTTCCTACTCATTCCAGCTTGGCTACAGATTTGATATTGGCATAGGATATATTACCTCTCATTCCTCCCTGTTTATTACTCTGGTCCAAGTGTCCTAACCTGTTTGTAGGGGCTGAAAGTTCCACCCAAATCTTTTTGTCATGGCCTAGATAGGTTAAATTCTGAATTTCATTCTTTCCTGGTGTCTTTTGACAGCAACATGGCTTTGGTAGAGATAAATTCGGATTCATATGCTATTTGGTGGTTATAATCAGTTTTCAATGTGCAGGATCAGTGCCCATCAGAGCCTTAGAGGAGGGAATTTGACAAGAAAATTGTCCCATGCTGTGCCCCTCTGTAGCCTATCTACACCTGTCATTACCTGGCATCCACACACAAGTGAAATAATCTTCCTAATTCATATTTGGGAAAAATGTCCTCATAACAGATGGACATGAGAATCTATAACTGGGCAATTATGCATATACATTAAACATGCAGACTATGAGCATGAGTCCTTTCTAGTAACATTCAAACATGTGTCTGCTCTGAGCTTTTGTGTCCTGTTTACATCAAATGCCACTACAGTCGGAGGGCTTTACTGGAGATGCACTCATGAATTTTACAGAAATCATTTCATAGGGAGACTTTGCCTCATCCTGATTGGAAGGAATATATACCAGTGCTGTGAATATCTTTGTTGTTATTTCAAAATAGCAAATTTTGAAACCTGATTTTGGTAACAAAAAAGACAAATTTTGTATATTATAGGAAAAATAGAGTTAAAATTGAAGTAATTCTTAAAATATCTTTATATAATGTCCATGTGTAATTTAAGCCTTAAGTTTGACCAAACTCTAGGAGATGATGAAGGACAGAGAAGCTTGGGGTGCTGCAGTCCATGGGCTTACAAAGTGTTGGAAACACTGGGTGACAGGACAACAACAAAAAACTTCTTTTAAGTTTCACTGTTATTTATTTGAACCCCTACTATCTGAAGTCAAATATGCAGATCAAGCTACTCAGCACTTCTAAATTCCCAGTAATTTGAAATCCTATCTAAAATAAGATTAATGCATGAGTATAACATTTTTAAAAGAAGAATATTTTCTTCATATGATAAGCAGGCCTTATTATAAAAACTTCATTATATTTCAAGTTGGCATACAAACTAAATATGTATATTGTCATGTTTTATTATTTATTTACTTTAAATGACTGGAATTAGCTTTTTACATTTATTCACTCTGAATTGTTATAATTTTGACTTTCTTTTTCCCTTATGAATGTTTTCATGAGCTTATGTGATTATTTCTCTATCTGCATTTCTTTGTGGAGAGTCTTTTAACATTAAAATAAATAAAATACTGGATTGGGCAAAAAGTTCATTTGAGATTTTCTGTAAACTGGATTAAATAGTATTTAATTGCCTTTAACTTCTTTCAAAACAATTTTGCTAGATTGTATTATGACAGCATGCACTTTATTTTATTTTTTAATTAATTTTTATTTTTTAGTTTTTTTGCTTTATAATACTGTATTCATTTTGCTATACATTGACATGAATCAGCCTCCTGAGCCCCACCTCCCCCCTCCCTCCCCACACCTTCTCTCTGGATTATCCCCGTGCATCAGTCCCAAGCATCCTGCATCCTGCATTGAACCTAGACTGGCGATTCATTTCACTTATGATATCATACATGTTACACTGCCACTCTGCCAAATCATCCCACCTTCTCCCTTTCCCACAGAGTCCAAAAGGCTGTTCTATACATCTGTGTCTCTTTTGCTGTCTTGCATACAGGTTTATATTACCATCTTTCTAAATTCCATATATATGTGTAAGTATACTGTATTGGTGTTTTTCTTTCTGGCTTACTTCGCTCTGTATAATCGGCTCCAGCTTTATCCACCCAGCATGCACTTTAAAAGACTAATCAAAATCGGTTTGTGTAGCCATTTTAATATTGAATACAGAAGAAAACAGCAACATTTTTACATGAATTATTTTAAGAAAGGTAAAGATGCAACTTAAATGCAAGAAAAGATATGTGCAGTATCTAGAGAAGGTGCTGTGACTGACTAAATGTGTCAAAATTGCTTTGTGAAGTTTCACATGGAAATTTGTTGTTGGACGATGCTCCACAGTCAGGTAGACCAGTTGAAGATTATAGGGACCATATCAAGACATTTATTGAGAAAGAGTGTCAGTATCTAACAGAGTATCAAACTTACTTTCAATATACAATCATTAAAATTAAAGAGAGATATGGAAGGCATGAACAGGCGCGTGTCCAGGTGGCCTCATAGAGATGTGGGCGTTATCACCAGTAACCAGGAAATGAGACAAACGTGCAGTGCATGTCTGCCCATCAGATTTGAAGACGTTAAGAAGCACATTATCCAGGTGGAATGCTGGCCATGAACAGAGCTTTCCATAAACTACAGGTGGTGGTGCCTCCAGACACCCAGGAACTCTTACGTGTAAAACACACATTCTTCCTGACTGCACTCGGCGTCATCTCAGTAAAATACTCGCACACACACAGGAATCCATAGGGCTGCGCTTATCAGGGCAGAAAAAAACAGTGAAAGGCTCTGCCGGGGGTGGATGGTCAAGCCGATGATGATGTGGTCTCAGGAAGGTAGGTCACGTGGCCCTGAGATAAATGACAGTACTTTCCGAGCTGTGACCGACGCCAGCCTCGAGTTTCTGATTATTAAGTATATAAAGAAAATTGGACATCGGGTAAACTCTTAGAAACGTGTACATGTGTTTTCCAAGTAAAAAGATTTGGGAAACGGTGTAAGAAGTTCTGGGGCAATGCACAG
>SJXQ01000365.1:0-27675 GCA_006408695.1 Aepyceros melampus
GAAATAAATAAAGGATTTTTACCATATCTCAAAGAGATGTGGTAAATATCATAATCAGGATTTGAACTCAAATCTCACAATTCATTTAAACTTAAAGGAGCCTTAAAAGTTGTTTAAGAATTCAAGTATAGTACTACTTTGAGAAAACATAGTTCAAGAATCTTTTGCTTGAAAAATAAAGACAGATTCAGGAGAGATATTTTGTGACTATATAGCTACAATTTCCCTTTAAAAAACATATTTTTCTTTGCTCAACATAACCTCAATAGGATATACTGTAGACAAACAATAATACTTTCAAAATTCATATTCCTTGACCTCATTCCCTCCTTGTAACTAGTTTTAAATGATGCCTTGCATGTATCCTAATCTATCTCCAGTTTTTAAGTCCCTGTTTATGCCTTTATGTGTAACTGGAATCTAACCTTGTTAATAGATGAACTGGATGTCAGAAGCTATGCTTCCGTATTTTTCCATAACGTGCAGTTGGAATAAGATATTACTAAAAAAAGAACGGTTTAAAAATATTGAATCAATACAGTTGTGTTTAGGTATGCAACATTTTGAATCTTACATACTCATATTCATTTAAACAAATATTCCTTACATGATTTCCAAACTATTTCAGTGCTCATTTAAAGAGAATATAAGAGAGTGTTTACTTTCAAAATATTTAAAGTTTAATTTGGGAACTATTTCTGATTAGAAATTATAAGTAACAAGATATAAAAATGAGTTGCAGTAGTTTTTTAAGTGGCCAAACGTTACTTCTCTTGGAATTTGGTAGCTTTTGTGGCTGTTTGTCCAGTAGAATACAATGGAAGTGACTCTGCTAAAATAGTTTACCTGCATGGATTTTAAGAGATAATAATTTACATTTCCTTTGTAAATACTTGAATTTGGAAACCAGCCATCTTTCTATAAGAGGTTCCCAAAAGTCTCACTGATAGGCTCAAGTAGAATGAACTAAGGTTCCCAGCTGAAAAGTTCCTCTGACAACCAGAACCAGCTTGCCAGCCATATGAGTGAGTCATCTTGTAAATGGATATTCCAGCCCCGGTCAAGTTCCTTGAACTGATACTAGCTCAGCACAGATAAGCCACTATAAACAAGCCTTGCTGAAATTACAGCTCTCTGAGAAAAGAAAATATTTTTGAAATATTAATTCATTAAATTTGGAGGTGGCTTTTTAGGTAGCAATAGCTAAGCACGGCACCAAATTTTGTTTTGTTGTTGTTTTTTCTATATTCTTTTCTCCCTCTAAGTTAATTTAGACTTCTGTCAAATTTAACTCCTCAGAGGGATCTTCTCTGACAATCCTACCTAAAGTCACACACTGCTACCTAGCTATTTCCTATAACTTTGTTTTACTTTTTATCATAGGAAAACTTTGTTACCTTAATTATTGTGTGAGTCTATTAACTTCTGCTTCATTAGAGTATAAGATCTACAAGAAGAGGGACTTTCTTTTCATTTATTGTTGTATCCACTTTTTAGATTACTACTTGGCATATCAGTTCAGTTCAGTTCAGTCACTCAGTCGTGTCCGACTCTTTGCGACCCATGAATCGCAGCACGCCAGGCTTCCCTGCCCATCACCAACTCCCGGAGTTCACTCAGACTCACGTCCATTGAGTCCATGATGCCATCCAGCCATCTCATCCTCGGTCGTCCCCTTCTCCTCCTGCCCCCAATCCCTCCCAGCATCAGGGTCTTTTCCAATGAGTCAACTCTTCTCATGAGGTGGCCAAAGTACTGGAGCTTCTGTGTCCGACTCTTTGCGACCCATGAATCGCAGCACGCCAGGCTTCCCTGCCCATCACCAACTCCCGGAGTTCACTCAGACTCACGTCCATTGAGTCCATGATGCCATCCAGCCATCTCATCCTCGGTCGTCCCCTTCTCCTCCTGCCCCCAATCCCTCCCAGCATCAGGGTCTTTTCCAATGAGTCAACTCTTCTCATGAGGTGGCCAAAGTACTGGAGCTTCAGTTTTAGCATCATTCCTTCCAAAGAAATCCCAGCCAGTGTTTAATAACTATTTGTAAGTATATGTCTGATAAGTAAGATGCATAGTGCCAGGATGGTTCAGAGATAAAAGAGATCATAGTGGATTCTTAGGTTAAATAACAAGGAGGGATTTGCTTACAAGCTGGACTGGAAGTAGAAAAGGATTTAGAGACTGGGAAGTAGAGGATAAAGAAGAGAAATTTTTGTTAAGAGAAAAAGAATATTAGACCAAACAGAAAAATTTCATGATACAGTCTAAGACAGTGGGTAAGCTACTTGAATGGAAAAATGATGTGTGGTCATGCAGAACAACATTTTTCTTTTATACTGCAGATTATTCTCTTCTGTAGACAGTCGCCTTCCCTGGAGTGGAGCCATCCTTCAAGATGGACCATCTTGTGATATTTTATCTACCATATTGTGCATCTCCTCTTTGAAGAAGCTTTCTTGACAATAGGTTACATTGCTATTGTGTATCCTCCAGCCCTTTTCAAGCTTCCAGATGACTGCAGCCCCAGATGACATCTTGGTAGCAACATCATAAGAAGGTCTGCAGCTAAGCAAAATCAACCAGCTAAGTTGTTTCCAAACCCTTACCTACAGATTGTGAGATAAATTCTTAGCATTGTTTTTGGCTAAGCCCTTGGTTTATTGTTTATAAAATAAAGATATAACCTTTACATCTGGATTTCCTAACACTCTCTTCTGATCCCTTTCCTCATTCTCTGGATGCTTCTTGGCTCCTTTTGTGTATATTCTTTGTCTCTCTGCATTTTTAAAGTTGCTGTTTCCCAGGTAATCTTCTTTGATCTTTTCTTTTTCCCATTTATAAAATATCTTAGAAAAATTATTTCCATTCCCATGACTTCACTTACCACCATTATGCTAATATTTCTCAGATCTGTGTTTCCATCCCACATGTATACTCTAAATTATAGATCATACATCCAATATCCCTTGAAATATTTCCACTTGACATATAACTTTAGACTTGACCTCAAATACGTGTTATTCTCAGCATGCACCTTCCTCATCAAACTTGATTGTCATCTAGTATTCTTTGTCTAAGTGGTGACTTTGTCACTCATCCTATCATGAAAATTAGAAATTGGAAATTAATCTCAGCATATGTAATAGATGCCAAGATTTTTTTTGGTATTTTTTTTTTCTTTATGAGATATTATGAACCTATTCCATGTTTCCATTCTGAAAATTACTAAAGTATTTTAAACTTTTATATTTCTATTCTGAATTATCAGAGAAGGCAATGGCACCCCACTCCAGTACTCTTGCCTGGAAAATCCCATGGATGGAGGAGCCTGGTGGGCTGCAGTCCATGGGATCGCTAAGAGTCGGACATGACTGAGCTACTTCACTTTCACTTTTCACTTTCATGCATTGGAGAAGGAAATGGCAACCCACTCCAGTATTCTTGCCTGTAGAATCCCAGGGACAGGGAAGCCTGGTGGCTGCCATCTATGGGGTCGCACAGAGTCGGACACAACTGAAGCGACTTAGCAGCAGTAGCAGCAGCAGCAGTCTGAATTATTGAACTATCATATCAACTGGTCTCCCTGACTCTTGTTTCATTTTTGTCCAGTTCAAACTCTATTCTGCTTCTAGACTAATTGTACTGAAAGGAGAATGCAATCACATTACGAGCACCCTAAAAATGTTCAGGACCTAGCATCTACGAGTCTGAGTTAATTATTTACTGCTGTGTTACAAGTCATTCCCAAATTTAGTGGCTTAAACCAACAAAGCCATTTATTTTGTTCAAAAAGTACAACTTGTGTAAAGTTGGGCAAGGACAAATCTTTGCTGCTCATTCAGTATGAGCTGAGGCAGCTCAAAGGTTGAGATCTAGAACCATCTGAGGGCAGACCCCCTTACACACCTATTGGTCAATGCTGGCGGTTGGCTGGGAAGACTCACACAACTGGAGCAGACAATGAAAATATTTACTCATAGACTTCCAAGTTTATACTTGGGTTTCTGACAGCATAGTGAAAAGATTGCAAAGATTAAGAGGGAGCCAAATGGAACCCATGAACTTTTTTGACGTAGCCTCAAGTCATGTGAGATCACTCTGTCTGCACTATGTGGGTTAGTTACAAGTCCTCCTAGATTCAAGGAGTGGGAAATGGATTATCTTTCTTAATGGGAGAAAAACAAGTTTCTGGAAGAATATCTGGAGTCAGAAATACCACTGGTGCTGTTTTTGGAGAAGCTAATCTTACACACAATTTCAATGTTTGATAATTTGGCATTGCAGTCTGTATTTTAACTCTGTTGAATTAATTACATTTCCAAAATAGTTAAAATATTTAGTATATTTTCCTCTGCACATGTTCATCTCTCTGGATGGAATATAAACCGGTTACCACTCTCTGATGTCCTATTCTTTCAAGATTTAGTTTGGCTGACATCTTATCTTAAATCCTCTTCTTAAAGCCCTAGACCCCATTAGGCTTCTTCATCAGGACTATTTTAACATTATTTTAAATCTTATCTTCTATTTGTTTGCCCTGACATTTGTACTTTCTTGAGTACTAATCTGTCCTTTCCACTGAACTCTAAGCAACTTGGAGCAACTGGTAGGGATGCAATATGTGCTTAAATGTTTAAATAATGTTGACTATTAGGATGTTTGGGGTCCCATTGCCAAGGACCTTGAATTTCAGGCTGGAGGTCAGACTATATCTTGATTTTACTAGTTAATGACATTTATTTTTATAGTATTAATCAAAGAAAGAATATAGAACTATATAGATAACAGAATAATACTTAGCTGAGGGTGGGAGGCAAAGGGTTCTCTGATGATTCATCAAGAGTTCATGTACACTCGTGGCTGATTCATGTCAATGTATAGCTAAATGAATACAATATTGTAAAGCAAAACAAACTAAAAAATAAAAATTAACAAAAAAAAAAGGAACTGTCTTGCTTAGATTTTAGATGAAAAGTGAGGAAAAGACTCAACCATTAAAATCTGCTGCAGTTCAGTGATACTAAGTCCAGTTCAGTGATACTGCTAAGCGTTCTGTCTGCATGGCTTTTATTCCATTGCAGAGCCTTAATTGTTAAAATGGGCAGACTCTGAACTGATTTTCTGAAATTTGATGAGTCACCACACAGAGACTTAGAGGCTTTAGTAGTGTGGGTCATTTATAATGCGTAGTGCTTAAAGCTTAAATTAGCATGGCTTTTGCAGATCCTTTAACATGCATAATCTGACTCAATATGGAGATGGTCTTTAGAAAGATAGAGAGTTAAGGTGGGAAATATATATATGAAGTGATTTTAGAAGATTTCCTAAGTCTTAGCAAACTAATTTGAAGGATCTTCACTGAATTCTGATCTGCTGCTGCTGCTGCTAAGTCACCTCAGTCGTGTCCGACCCTGTGTGACCCCACAGACGACAGCCCACCAGGCTTCCCCATCCCTGGGATTCTCCAGGCAAGAACACTGGAGTGGGTTGCCATTTCCTTCTGATCAACCTCTCCAAATTTCTCTGTCACATCTGGAATTGACCATATGGCTACTTCATTTTACTATTTCTCAAGAATAACTCAACAACAGGGATGTCAGATTTGGACACAAAAAGCGATTTTAAATGTTTAAAAAAGATAAGAGCAGGGAGATAAGATTTGAGAAAAAAGGAGCAGATTTGACTCACATTCCCTATCAAACAATTACTAAAAAAAATCAACATATGATTTTCTGTATGTAAGAAATTATAGTTTTATTCCAAATAGCTCTTTGGCATTCATAGATAATATATTGATAATGAAAATTAATATTTAATTAGAACCTATTATGGATTAGATAAAACAGATATTAAACAATAAACCTGGTTACTACCCTTAGGATACTAAAATATGATTTGAAAGATGATACATCAGAAATAAGAATCCAAAGCAATGCCTGATAATTGTGCACAGCAATAGCATTATGATACTAAACTGAAAAACATTTTGAGGAAGGGAGAATTGAGGCCACTTCAAGCCAGATGCTTACATATATATGTCATCTAACAGTTGCAATAGTGCTCTAAGGTTCTTGTTGTTTTAAGATATTACCTTGTTTTCAGATGAAGAAAAGAAAGTTATGCATTTGAACAGAGTTCAAATTGAAAGGTCTTTTTTTTTTTTTTTTAAGATATTTCCCTTTCCAGTTTGTCATTCTGTCTCTCATGTATTTTTTTAATGACAGTGCAATTGGTATAGACGATGAATATCTGGTAATTTCATAGAACCAATTTCTAAACAAACTGGAATTAAGCTGGCTTCACATCAGATGTAAGGAATTCACTTGTCCTTGAAAGATGGGTAAGTCTTTCAGGGTGAAAAAGCAGATTGTTTACTTGGGGAAAAGGCATAATTTAACAAACAGAAATTAGAAAGAAATGTAGATTGCAAGAAAGGTGGTCAATGAAAATCCCCTTATCTTGGTTAAGGATTAAACAAATAGATTATCTAGTGATTGTAGAAAGACAAAAAGTTAAAAATAGAGGTGCTGCCCATGAGGCCAGACCAAGCTGATACATAGCCAAGGAGTTAGGACTTTAAAAATGTACACTTGTTTTTTTTTTTGCCCATACAAGACAACCAACTTTCGTTGTTGTTGTTGGTTTGTTTGATAAAAGTTATCTGGTGGTGTATAGTCTGGTTCATCTGTAGTATATATATTGACTGAAGGTACATGAACTGGAAAACATATACTACATTTATACATTTCAAAATATTGATAACTGATTATTGAAGGAAGCAAGATGAAAAGCAAGTAAAGATACAAAAAGTGGGACTGAGTGGCCTCATTTCCACTTCTCATCAGAACTAAATTGTGTTTGAATGGAACTTTTCCCAAGCTATGCTTCTGATTCATGTTTGGAAGGGATTGCATTGAAGAAAAACATCTAAGCCAAAGGTAACTCAGTGTAATATAGAATGAGGCGGCAGAGTTTCCATTCCAGTTGCATCCTCTTGTTGTTCAATCACTCAGTTGTGTGTGACTCTTTGCTACCCATGGACTGCAGCACACCAGGCTTCCCTATCTTTCACCATCTCCCTGGAACTTGCTCAGACTCATGTCCATTGAGTTGGTAATGCCATCCAACCATCTCATTCAATGTTGTCCCCTTCCCCTCCTGCCCTCAATCTTTCCCAGCATCAGGGTCTTTTCTAATGAGTCAGCTCTTGCCATCAGGTGGCCAAAGTATTGGAGCTTCAGTTTCAGCATCAGTATTTCCAATAAATATTCAGGATTGATCTCCATTAGGATTTATTGGTTTGAACTCCTTGCTGTCCAAGGGACTCTCAAGAGTCTTCTCCAACACCACAGTTCAAAAGCATCAGTTCTTTGGTAATTAGCCTTCTTTATGGTCTAACTCTCACACTCATACATTACAGAAATACCATAGCTTTGACTATACGGACCTTTGTCGACAAAGTAATGTCTTTGCTTTTTAATACACTTGTAGGTTTGTCAGCTTTCCTTCCAAGGAGTAAGCATCTTTTAATTTTATGGCTACAGTCACCATCTGTAGTGATTTTGCAGCCCGATAATAAAGTCTTTCACTGTTTCTATTGTTTCTCTATTTCCCGTGAAGGGATGGGACTAGATGCCATGATCTTCATTTTCTGAATGTTGAGTTTTAAACCAACTCCTTCACTCTCCTCTTTCATTTTTATCAAGAGGCTCTTTAGTTCCTCTTCGCTTTCTGCCCTAAGGATGGTGTCATCTACATATCTGAAGTTGCTAATATTTCTTCTGGTCGTCTGGCAATCTTGATTCCAGCTTGTACTTCATCCAGCCCAGCATTTTGCATGATGTACTCTGCCTATAAATTAAATAAGCATAGTGACAATATATAGCCTTGTCATACTTCTTTCTCAATGTGGCACCAGTCCACTGTTCCTTTTCCAGTTCTAAATGTTGCTTCTTGACCTGCATATAGGTTTCACAGGAGGAAGGTAAAGTGGTAGAATATCCCCATCTCTTGAAGAACTTTCCACAGCTTGTGATCCACATAGTCAAAGGTTTTAAGATAGTCAATGAAACAGATGTTTTGTATTGTTTAGTTTTGTTTCTGGAATTCTCTTGCTTTTTCTATGACTAACAGATATTGGAAATTTGATCTCTGGTTTCTCTGCCTTTTTTAAATCCAATTTGAATATCTGAGAGTTCTTGATTCACAGACTGTTGAAGCCTAGCTTGGAAATTTTTCAGTAGTGCTTTGCTAGCATGTGAAATGAGTGTAGTTGTGGGGCAGTTTGAACATTCTTTGGCATTGTCTTTCTTTGGGATTGGAATGAAAACTGACGTTTTCCAGTCCTATGGCCACTGATGAGTTTTCCAAGTTTGTTGGCGTATTTTATGTAGCACTTTCACAGCATCCTCTACCATACTCTAAAGGATCCGGTATGAAGCAATATCAGACTATAACAATGCACCTGAATTTTTAGTTCACAAAAACACATAGATTCCTCTACCTTTTATGCCATTTATTTGCATCCTTAAGCATCTTCTTGTTCAATCACTCAGTCATGTCCAACTCTTAGCTACCTCATGGACTGCAGTACACCAGGCTTCCCTGTCCTTCACTATCTCCTGAAATTTTCTCAGACTCATGTCCCTTGAATCAGTGATGCCATTCAACCATCTCAAAGGAGTCCAACAAGTCCTATACTCCTAAGAGAAGTTAAAGCCAAATAAGCCAAGTACATAGGGCTCTGCTCAAACTTAGAAGTGTTAAATAAGTAGCAAATTCTCATTAAGAAAGACAGCAAGGGAAGGGAGGGGTAAGGGGGATAATGTGGAGCATTAAATCAATGTAGGTGCCGTTCAAAGGTTACAAAGGTAGAGAAGAAAGGACTAAGGAAGCAGCTGGTCTGGGATCAACAACAGCATTTAGGATTTTCTCCCAGGAGGTGGCAATGCTGTTGGAAAATAATTTCTACAGTGAATGCTTTATTGACTTCAATAATCATCCCTGCCCCCACTTTTAGAGGCAACTGGCTGGTGGTACAAGCAGAAGACCTTGCAGAGTTCTAGTGTTCCATTCCAGCAGTTCTGAAGTCTCTGAGCCTTTCCCTGTCACCACCCCTTTGAGGTAAGTAAAGACTCAGTCAGGAATAATGGAACAGATAGTATGGAAATCTAGTTTTCATTTTCTGAACCTTTGCTTTTTCTTCTCTGTTTATCTTTCTCCCCAAAGCCAGCAGTATGATGCCACTGAACCCAGCTTGGAATGATTAGGTCAAGATTAAATTAGAGCAGAAGGATTCACCCTGATTATTCACTTTTCCTACATCAGTATTGATGACTTATTTTGCATATGTCTGATCTCTGGGTTAGGAAGATCTCTGGAGGGGAAAATGGCAACCTACTCCAGTATGTTTGCCTGGAAAATCCCATGGACAGAGGAGCCCAGTGGGCTACAGTCCATAGGGTCTCAAAGATTTGGACACGACTGAAGCAACTTAGCACACACAAACACACACATATGTCTGACTCTGGATGTCTAGATGGGCAGACAAGCCTGGGATTTTGCGTTGAAGGTTTTCTGTGGATCTTTTTATTTTAAAGATATACTGCTTAAGTCAGTAGTAACAATGTCAGTTTAGAACAAAGAGAGATTTTCTTCTAATAACTGATTTGGCTATCTTTATTGAAAACTTTAGTAGCTCTCATGAAAAATGGAAACAGAATGCAAGTGTTCTGTTGATAATCCTGACCCAGAAATACCCTTCATGTCAGACGCCCTGTGTTCTAGAGGATTGAGAGACTCTCTTAAATACTTTGGGAAATTCTAGACGTCACTAACATTAAAAGTTGATTAAAAGACTAAAAAGTTAGGGTTGTCTGAATCAGGCCCTGGAGGTTGACTGACAACTACTTAGGCACTCCTTTCTTTGCCCTGCTTTGTGATCTCTGCCAGGGTCTGAAACTTGATGGGACCACCTGCATAACAGGGGTTCTTTAAAGGATGGTACTCTCTGTCTTTTATTTCACTCTATCTTTCATTTTCTCTTTCTCTCTCTGGTTTCTTTTTTTTTTTTTTTTTGGTTGTTGTTGTTGTTAATATAGTAATTTTACTGTGGAAAAGCCTGGGCAATATCATAGATACCCAATCTTTAAAAATAAGGATTAATGTGCAATGGTATTAATGTGCATTTATTTAGCAAACATATTTGATATTAGGAAATGAAATACTGTAGTCCAAAAATCACTGAATTCACATGGTTGGGCCTTAATTCTGTAGCCTCCATGGATAGAGGCATGTGTGAAAATTTACTTCTGACACTCAGCTTCCTCACCTATAAGTAAGGGCCACTCTCAAACTTTGTCAAAAGAAGCTTCAAATTAATTCATATATATGAAAGTGCTTAAAATGTTTCCCTAGTTGAAATGAAGGACCATATTTGGTAAAGCTACTTTAGTTGATTCTTAGATAAAAGTAAGTATATTTTAACTTTTTCTTATTGTGAATGTCATTATTTATCACTTTAATATTTTGCATGTAAACCCAGACTCATATTAAGCAAATTCTAGTATATCCAAAAATAAGTTGTTTGGTTCCACTGATGTTTAGAAACTTGGGCTTAATAGTAAGCTTTTGACCATCTCTCATCTGAGACACTGACAGAGGAATCAACAAATACTTTGATTGTTCATGTAAATAAAGTGTTTTCCTGACCTTTTGATCATAGAAAAATCAGGGATTAGAAAGATGATTAGGAAAAGGAAAAAGGTTTATTGTACTAATTACCTCAAGGTAGGCTGAATCTATTTCTGTCTGATCAAACATGGGTTTCATCCTTGGGCTGGGAAGATCCCTTGGAGAAGGAAATGGCTACCCACTCCAGTATTCTTGCCTGGAGAAATCAGACTGGTGAGATTACTGGTGTGCAAAAATCTTTCCTCTCAACATTAACGCATTTCTCTTTCTGTCACTATAGATTAGTATGCCTTTTCTAGAGTTTTATAGAAACATAATACCATATGTATTTTTCCTTTTTTTGTCTTGGCTTCTATCATTCAACATTTCTGATTAGATTTACATGGATATTCCAAAATTTGTTTATTCATTCCCATTTGAGTTGTTTCCAGTTATCTGCTATTACAAATAAAGCCTTAGTGAGTATTCAGTTGTAAGTGCTTTTTTTTTTTTTTTTTTTTTTGTGTGTGTGTGTGTGTATGTGTGTGTGAATATATGCTTTATTTTCTTTGGTTTAATATCTATGAATGGAATCGTGGGATCATATGGTAGGTAAATATTTAAGTTTTTAAGAATCTGTCAAAATGTTTTATCAAAGTGAATATAACACATTTTCATCAGCAGTGTCTGCGAGCTTCAAATACTCCACATCATTGTCACATTTTAAGTGATCACCTTTTTAAATGTTTGCCATTCTAATAGGTGTGTAGCTGTCTCCCATTATGGTTTTAATTTACATTCCCCAATGACTAATAATATGAATCAAAATTTTCTGTGCTTATTTGCCACAAATATACATGTTGTTTGGTAAAATATTGATACTGATCTTTTGTCATTTAAAAAATGTATTGTTTACTTGAGCTTTGAAAGTTATATATACATATATAATATATGTTCTTTACATATTATGATCTTTGAGGCTGTGAGTGGTCTTTTCATTTTGTTCTTTTATGAGTTATTTATTTTTATTGACATATAGTTGAATTACAATGTTGTACTAATCACTGCTGTACAGCAAATTGACTCAGTTATACATACACACACACACACACACATATATATATATATATAGTTTTTCATAATATTTTCCATTATGGTTTATAACTGGATATTGAATATTGTTCTTTATGCTGCATTGTAAGACTCTGTTGTTTATCCATTCTAAATATGTGCTCGCTTCAGCACATATTCTACATATACCATTTTGTATCTGCTAATCTTAAACTCCCAGTCCATTCCTCTCCCACCTCCCCCACCACTTGGCAACCACCAGTCTATTCACTATGTCAGTGCTTCTGTTTCTGTTTCATAGTTTCATTTCTGTCATATTTTAGATTCTACATATAAGAATGGCATTGCATGGTATTTGTCCTTCACTTTCTGACTTATATCACTTAGTATGATAATCTCTAGTTGCATTCATGTTGCATCCATGTCTTTTCTTTTTTTAATAGTAGTAGTTTTTGAAAACACACAGTTAATATTTTGTGTGTGGTGTGAGCTATAAAGTTTTGTTATTGGTTTGCATATAGATATTCAATTATTCCAGGGCTTCCTGGTAGCTCAGACAGTTAAAACTGCCTGCAATGTAAGGGACATGGGTTTGATCCCTGGGCTGGGAAGATCCCTTGGAGAAGGAAATGGCTACTGACTCAGTATTCTTGCCTGGAGAAATCCATAGAGAGAGGAAACTGGTGGGCTACAGTCCATGTGGTCACAAAGAGTTGGACATGCCTGAGTGACTAAGCACACATGCTTTAAATTATCGCCCACCATTTGCTAATCTTGGGTTTTTAAAGAAGTAAAATGAAAGCTTCAGTTTTACCAAATAAAAATTGTCAAGTTCCATTACCATGATATTTTAATGGTAGTGTATAGAATACTCTTACAACTGTTTTCTGAAGTTTCCAGTTAGAGGTATATAACAGGCATACAAAAATTGCCTATTCTAGTATATTTTAAAGTTAATAACTGTTAATTTCAACCAAAGGAAAATTCTGGTGTGCTTCCAGAGACAAGAATTTTAATTTTTAAGTATTATATATATTTATTATACTAAAAAATCAGCACACTATTGTGTACAACAATATACTGGCACCACTGCTTTCAAACTGTCAGAATTTTGTGATATTCATGCCTGAGGTCTGAGTGTCCTTTCTTTTTCCTCAGGGCCACAGTTTCAGTTTCAATTCTAAAATACTTCATTCTATCTATGTCTAGCAGTTGCCTAAATTATAATTTTCTAGTTTGGGTTTTCATATCCGCAAGAGTTACATAGTAAACAACATATGCAAATCTCAAAAAAATCATCTATAAGAGTCAATATAAAACTTTAATAGAGATTGCATGATGACTATATTAAAAGTATTTTTTTTCCTGTTTTCTAGAAGAATTCAATATGGTTAACTGAATAAACCTTGACACTTGAGGAAAGGAAGTGATATTTTCCTTCTTGTATATAACATTTGTATTTTATAAACAATTTACACATTTTAATCCAATTCAACAACAATACTATATAGCATCCTATTTAATCTACCCCAAACCTCAGAGACATAAATGATCATTACATAATTCAATATTTAACTACATTTTTAACTATGAAGAATAAAATCTAGTATTACTTGTGGAATCAAAAAGTCAGAAGCAACTTAGGTGCCCATCACTAAGGTAATGAAAAAGTAAAAGGGGTGTATGCAAAGAAAGACCATAAACTAGAGCAGTAGTTGTTAACTTTGACTAAAAATCAGAGGGATTTCAGAGAGTCAATGAAATTAAACTGGGAAAAATTATATTTTAAAATTCACAAATATCTGATTTTAATATTTCATTTAAGTGAGAATGAAGGCAACAAATCACAGTTCTGTTAGCAGTATCTTGACCTTATCACTCACCATCACATCAACAAAACAGTGCAAAATGCAATACTTGGATGCAATCTCAAAGATGACAGAGTGATCTCATTTCATTTCCAAGGCAAACCATTCAATATCTCGATAATCCAAGTCTACACCCCAACCAGTAATACTGAAGAAGCTGAAGTTGAACGGTTCTATGAAGACTTAAAAGACCGTTTAGAATTAACACCCCCAAAAGATGTCCTTTTCATTATAAGGGAGTGGAATGCAAAAGTAGGAAGTGAAGAAACACCTGGAGTAACAGGTAAATTTGGCCTTGGAGTCCAAAATGAAGCAGGGCAAAGGCTAATAGAGTTTTGCCAAGAGAACTCACTGGTCATAACAAACACCCTCTTCCAACAACACAAGAGAAGACTACATATGGACATCACCAGATGGTCAACACCAAAATCATATTGATTATATTCTTTGCAGCCAAAGATGGAGAAGCTTTATACAGTCAGCAAAGATAAGGCTGGGAGCTGACTGTGGCTCAGATCATGAACTCCTTATTGCCAAACTCAGACTTAAATTGAAGAAAGTAGGGAAAACCTCTAGACCATTCAGGTATGACCTAAAACAAATCTCTACAATTATACAGTGGAAATGAGAAAGAGATTTAAGGGACTAGATCTGATAGACAGAGTGCCTGATGAACTATGGATAGAGGTTCATGACATTATACAGGAAACAAAGATCAAGACCATCCTCAAGAAAAAGAAATGCAATAAAGCAAAGTGGCTGGCTGAGGAGGACTGACAAATAGCTGTGAAAAGAAGAGATGTGAAAAGCAAAGAACAAAAGGAAAGGTATACCCGTTTGAATGTACAGCTCCAAATAATAGTGAGGGGACACAAGAAAGTCTTCTTCCTCAGTGATCAATGCAAAGAAATAGTGAAAAACAATAGAGTGGGAAAGACTAGAGATCTCTTCAAGAAAATTAGAGGTACCAAGGGAACATTTCATGCAAAGATGGGCTCAATAAAGGACAGAAATGGTATGGACCTAACAGAAGTAGAAGATATTAAGAAGAGCTGGCAAGAATACACAGAAGAACTATGCAAAAAAAAGATCATGAACCAGAAAATCACGATGATCTGATCACTTACCTAGAGCCAGACATCCTGGAGTGTGAAGTCAAGTAGACTTTAGGAAGCATTACTATGAGAAAAGCTAGTGAAGGTGATGGAATTCCTGTTGAGCTAATTCAAATCCCAAAAGATGATGCTATGAAAGTGCTTCACTCAATTTACCAGCAAATTTGGAAAGCACAGCAGAGGCCACAGGACTGGAAAAGGTCAGATTTCACTCCAATCCCAAAGAAAGGCAATGCTCAAACTACCGCACAATTGCACTCATCTCACATGCTAGTAAAGTAATGCTCAAAATTCTCCAAGCCAGGCTTCAACAGTATATGAACCGTGAACTTCCATTGTTCAAGCTGATTTTAGAAAATGCAGAGGAACCAGTGATCAAATTGCCAACATCCGCTGGATCATTGAAAAAGCAGAGTAATTCCAGAAAAGCATCCATTTCTATTTTATTGACTATGTCAAAGCCTTTGACTGTGACCATAATAAACAGTGGAAAATTCTGAAAGAGATGGGAATACAGACCACCTGACCAGCCTCTTCAGAAATTTGTGTGCTAGTCAGGAAGCAACAGTTAGAACTGGATGTGGAACAACACACTGGTCCAAAAAGGAAATGGAGTACATCAAGGCTGTATATTGTCACCCTGCTTATTTATCTTATATGCATCATGAGAACCACTGGCCTGGATGAGGCACAAGCTACAATCAAGCTTGTCACGAGAAACATCTATAAGCTCAGATATGCAGATGACACCACCCTTATGGCAGAAAGAGAAGCACTAAAGAGCTTCTTGATAAAAGTGAAAGAAGAGGGTGAATAAGTTGGCTTAAAGCTCAACATTCAGAAAACTATGATCATGGCATCTGGTCCCATCACTTCATGGCAAATAGATGGAGAAACAGTAGAAACTGGCAGACTTCATTTTGGGGGGCTCCAAAATCACTGCAAATGTTGACTGCAGCCATGAAATAAAAGATGCTTACTCCATGGAAGGAAACTTATGACCAAGCTAGACAGCATATTAAAAAGCAGAGACATTACTTTGCCAACGAAGGTACATCTAGTCAAGGCTATGATTTTCCCAGTAGTAGAGTACAGATGTGACAGTTGGACTATAAAGCTGAGCACCAAAGAATTGATGCTTTTGAATGGTGATGTTGGAGAAGACTCTTGAGAGTCCCTTGGACTCCAAGGAGACCCAACCAGTCCATCCTAAAGGAGATTAGTCCTGAGTGTTCATTGGAAGCACTGATTTTGAAGCTGGAACTCCAATACTTTGGTTACCTGATGCAAAGAACTGACTCATTTGAAAAGACCCTGATATTGGGAAAGATTGACGGTGGAAGAAGGGGACGACAGAGAAAAACATGGTTGGGTGGCATCACTGACTCAATGGACATGAATTTGAGTAAACTCTGGGAGTTGGTGATGGACATGGAGGCCTGGCTGTTGCAGTTCATGGGGTCTCAAAGAGTTGGATATGACTGAGCCACTGAGCTGAACTGAACTGACCTTAATCACTAACAGAAGTCATATTTATTTTACATTACTTATATCAGGCATCCTAAAATATTGTATGTCCTAGTCACCATAATGAAATGCTGGTAGTTATGAAACTGGCTACTAGACTGTATTGCTTTAATGTATGAACATGCAAGCTCATATATTGCCATGCCACATATTTGTTGTTTTCTTATTTTGTTAAGTGTATTTCAGTATAACTGATCTATTTTGTAATCCATTGTACTTATGTATACCTACCTTAAGTATTAAAGACATTATAGTCCATCAGTTCAGTTCAGTCGCTCAGTCAGTCATGTCTGACTCTTTGCTACTCACGAATTGCAGCACACCAGGCCTCCCTGTCCATCACCAACTCCCGGAGTTCACTCAGACTCGCATCCATCGAGTCAGTGATGCCATTCAGCCATCTCATCCTCGGTCATCCCCTTCTCCTCCTGCCCCCAATCCCTCCAAGCTTCAAAGTCTTTTCCAATGAGGCAACTCTTCGCATGAGGTGGCCAAAGTACTGGAGACTCAGCTTTAGCATCATTCCTTCCAAAGAAATCCCAGGGTTGATCTCCTTCAGAATGGATGGGTTGGATCTCCTTGCAGTCCAAGGAACTCTTAAGAGTCTTCTCCAATACCACAGTTCAAAACCATCAATTCTTTGGCGCTCAGCCTTCTTCACAGTCCAACTCTCACATCCATACATGACCACAGGAAAAACCATACCTTGACTAGACGGACCTTAGTCAGCAAAGTAATGTCTCTGCTTTTCAATATGCTATCTAGGTTGCTCATAACTTTTCTTCCAAGGAGTAAGCACCTTTTAATTTCATGGCTGCAGTCACCATCTGCAGTGATTTTGGAGCCCAAAAAAATAAAGTCTGACACTTTTTCCAGTATTTCCCCATCTATTTCCCATGAAGTGATGGGGCCAGATGCCATGATCTTCGTTTTCTGAATGTTGAGCTTTAAGCCAACTTTTTCACTCTCCTCTTTTACTTTCATCAAGAGGCTTTTTAGCTCCTCTTCACTTTCTGCCATAAGGGTGGTATCATCTGCATATCTGAGGTTATTGATATTTCTCCCGGAAATCTTGATTCCAGCTTGTGTTTNTTTTCTGAATGTTGAGCTTTAAGCCAACTTTTTCACTCTCCTCTTTTACTTTCATCAAGAGGCTTTTTAGCTCCTCTTCACTTTCTGCCATAAGGGTGGTATCATCTGCATATCTGAGGTTATTGATATTTCTCCCGGAAATCTTGATTCCAGCTTGTGTTTCTTCCAGTCCAGCATTTCTCATGATGTACTCTGCATTGAAGTTAAATAAGCAGGGTGACAATATACAGCCTTGACGTACTCCTTTTCCTATTTGGAACCAGTCTGTTGTTCCATGTCCAGTTCTAACTGTTGCTTCCTGACCTGCATACAGAGTTCTCAAGAGGCAGGTCAGGTGGTCTGGTATTCCCATCTCTTGAAGAATTTTCCACAGTTGATTGTGATCCACACAGTCAAAGGCTTTGGCATAGTCAATAAAGCAGAAATAGATGTTTTTCTGGAAATTTCTTGCTTTTAGCATGATCCAGCAGATGTTGGCAAAATGATCTCCGGTTCCTCTGACTTTTCTAAAACCAGCTTGAACATCAGGGAGTTTATGGTTCACGTATTGCTGAAGCCTGGCTTGGAGAATTTTGAGCATTACTTTTGTAGCATGTGAGATGAGTGCAATTGTGTGGTAGTTTGAGCATTCTTTGGCATTGCCTTTCTTTGGAATTGGAATGAAAACTGACCTTTTCCAGTCCTATGGCCACTGCTGAGTTTTCCAAATTTGCTGGCATATTGAATGCAGCACTTTCACAGCATCATCTTTCAGGATTTGAAATAGCTCCACTGGAATTCCATCACCTCTACTGGCTTTGTTCATAGTGATGCTTTCTAAGGCCCACTTGACTTCACATTCCAGGATGTCTGGCTCTAGATGAGTGATCACACCATCATGATTATCTGGGTCATGAAGATCTTTTTTACGCAGTTCTTCTGTGTATTCTTGTCAGCTTCTTAATATCTTCTGCTTCTGTTAAGTCCATACAAGTTCTGTCCTTTATTGAGCCCATCTCTGCATGAAATGTTCCCTTGATATCTCTAATTTTCTTGAAGAGATCTCTAGTTTGTCCCATTATGTTTTTTCCCTCTATTTCTTTGCATTGATCACTGAGGAAGGCTTTCTTATCTCTTCTTGCTATTCTTTGGAATCTGCATTCAGATGCTTATATCTTTTCTTTTCTCCTTGGCTTCTCACTTCTCTTCTTTTCACAGCTATTTGTAAGGCTTCCCCAGACAGCCATTTTGCTTTTTTGCATTTCTTTTCTACGGGGATGGTCTTGATCCCTGTCTCCTGTACAATGTCACGAACCTCATTTCATAGTTCATAGTGTTCCATAAAACATTATTCTGAGGAGTTTAGACTGCAGAATCATCTCCGGAGTAAAAACACTTAAGAACTTCTAAAGTATAGGATCAAGAATAATTGTTAAAGTGAAATATTGATTATTAAAAGCACAAATTAGAGATCCAATGTCCAATACCACTTACATATTTTGAAATATCAAAATAATACTATGCTGAAAAAAATACATACACAGAGACAGGCATAAAAACATTAGAAAGGAAAGTGAATATTAAGTGCATATGTGAGCATGATAGAGAGATTTAGGTAGAAAGATGAATCATATGAAATAAGATAACAAAATAAAGACCTTGTCAAAGCCAGTGATGATAGGTGTCTGCATATGAGGGCCAAAAAGAAAAAAAATAAAACTAAGAAAATTAGGATGTTGTTTCTAGACCCATAACTTCCAATAAGTCATATAACCTCTAAGAGAATCCTTGAGAGTTCTATATCACTGGATTCACAAATGTCAGACTCTACTTAGGTAAAGTTTAAAGAAAATTCATTGTCTGTCTCACATTCTTTCTCTCTAAAATGAAGAGGTTTAACACGTGTATTTTCTCAGAGCTTCCTACTTCTCATCTTATCAATAATTTGTTTTTCCTTTACCATTTGTGGTTAGATGATGTGAGTCATTTTTAAATGTAAGATTTAGACTATATAGATAGCTGAGTACCAAGGAATTGATGCTTTTGAACTGTGGTGTTGGAGAAAAACTCTTGAGAGTCTCTTGGATGGCAAGATCAAATCAGTCAATCCTAAAGGAAATCAGTCCTGAATATTCATTGGACGGACTGATGCTAAAGCTGAAACTTCAATACTTTGCAACTATTGCTCAGTCATGTCCGACTCTTTGTGATCCCATGGACTGCAGCATGCCAGGCTTCCTGTCCATCACCAAATCTCAGAGCTTGCCCAAACTCATGGCCATCGAGTTGGTGATACTGTACAATCATCTCATACTGTCATCCCCTTCTCCTCCTGAGTTCAATATTTCCCAACACCAAGGTCTTTTCCAATGAGTCAGTTCTTCGCATCAAATAGCCAAAGTATTGGAGCTTCAGCATCAGTCTGTCCAATTAATATTCAGGATTGATTTCCTTTAGGATGAACTGGTTTGATCTCCTTGCAGTCCAAGGGATTCTCAGGAGTCTTCTCCAACACCACTGTTCAAAAGCATCCGTTCTTTGTGGCTCAACCTTCTTCATGGTAAAGCTCTCCCATCCATACATGACTACTGGAAATATCAGAGCTTTGACTATACAGACCTTTGTTATCAAAATAATGCTTTTTAATATGCTATCTAGGTTTGTCTAGGGCTTCTTGTGTCTCAGTTGGTAAAGAATCTGCCTGCAATGCAAAAGACCTAAGTTTGATCCATGGGTTGGGGAGATCCCCTGGATAAGGGAAAGGTTTCCCACTCTAGTTTTCTGGCCTAGAGAATTCTATGGATTATATAGTCCATGGGGTCTCAAAGACTTGGACATGAATGAGCAACTTTCACTTCACTAAATTTGTCATAGCTTTTCTTCCAAGGAGGAAGTGTCTTTTAATTTCATAGCTGCAGTCACCACCTGCAGTGATTTTGGAGCTCAAAAGAATAAATCTCTCAAAGTTTTCATTGTTTGCCCATCTATTTGAAATGAAGTGATGTGACCGGATACCATGATCTTTATTTTTTGAATGTTGAATTTTAAGCCAATTTTTTCACTCTCCTCTTTCACTGTCATCAAGAGGCTCTTTATTTCCTCTTTGCTTTCTGTTATAAGGATGGAGTCATCTGCATACTTGAGGTTGTTGATATTTCTCCTAGCAATCTTGATTCCAGCTTTCACTTCATTCAGCCCGCCTTACAGTGATGTACTCTGGATATAAGTTAAATAAATAAGGTGACAATGTACAGCCGTGACTTAATCCTTTTCCCAATTTGGAACCAATCCATTGTTCCATGTCTGGTTCTAACTGTTGTTCCTTGATCTGCATACAGATTTCTCAGGAGACAGGTCAGGCGGTCTGGTGTTCCCATCTCTTGAAAAATTGTCCGTAGTTTGTTGAGATACATACAGTCAAAGACCTTAGCGTAGTCAGTGAAGCAGAAGTAGATTTTTTTTTTCTTCTGGAATTCTCTTGCTTTTTCTATCATGCAATGGATGTTGGCAATTTGATCTCTTGTGCTCTACCTTTTATAATTCCAGCTTGAACATCTGGAAGTTCTTGGTTTATGAACTGTTGGAGTCTAGCTCGGAGAATTTTGAGCATTAATTAGCTAGCATGTGAGATGAGTGCAATTACGTGGTAGTATGAACATTCTTTGGCATTGCCTTTCTTTGGGATTGGAATGCAAACTGACCTTTTCCAGTCCTGTGGCCCTTTTTGAGTTTCCCAAATATGGAATACATCACTTTAAAAGCATCACCTTTGGGGATTTGAAATAGCCCAGGTGGAATTCCATCACCTCCACTCGCTTTGTTGATAATGATGCTTCCTAAGGCTCACTTGACTCCATGATATCTGGCTCTAGCTGAGTGATCACTCCATCGTGGTTATCTGGTTTTATTTATTTTATCGTGGCTATTTGTGTTTGCTTTTTTAACCCTTAAAAGCTAACAACAATCCTTTTTCTAAAATATGTGAGACTTGGGAGAATAAGATGGAGTAGGAGGACATGGAGTTCATCTTTCTGAACAAATGCATCAAGAATACATCTACAAATGGAACAGACTTTCTGAACACTAGCAGAGGACTTTGGATACCTTGAACAAGAAAGATCCCCATGTAGCCATAGGACAAAAGAAAAGAAAGAAAAAGGAAGAGAAGAGGTAACAAGATAAGACTAGTTCTACCTGTGGGGAACTGAAAGTGAGAAGCTCTGCATCTAGCTAGGATAGCCCTCTCACTAGCAGGGAAGGCAACTAGAACAGGGGTGCTTCAAGGACTCAGAGAGAGCCCAGCCACCCATCTGTGCCAGGCAGGACAGAGTGAGACCTACACAGATGATCAATGCCACAGGGCTGCTCACAGTATCCTGAGACGAGTGTTGACCATTATGCATGAGAACAGCTGCTGGAACACGGGGTTTGTAGAGCAGACCCGGGGAGGGGACTACTGTTGGCTATGAGGAGACAGCCTGAGTGGATGCGCGTGAGGAGCTCTACAACTGGGAATGATCACAGAGGAAGCTCAGACTACCAGAGAAGTGAAGCACCATTGTTAAGTGATATATAAATGGTAGGATTGTCATTGCAAACTCTTTCCTCACATATTGGCTCCTGTTTCCAACAGCACGAGGGAGGACTCTGGCCAGAGCCAGCTCAAGTACACCTGCCATTGCCTCCTCTACACCCCTCCCAACTTGTACAACCCACTAGCCCTGATCATTGACTGATGGGCTTGCACATTTCAATCCCTACCTCAGCATTTTTCTGCCTGAGTGTCTTGCTCACCCAGGTTACTACTTTGGTCCTTCATGCCAGATGGGCTCCTGCACTATGCCAACCTCTACAGCTGACTGCAGTGGGAGGGGGGGATGTACATGGAGGTGGAGGCTGAAACCATAGCTGAGCCCCATGGGCCATGTGACTAAAGAAGAAAAGCTGAAGTCTCTCCTCACAGCTGCATGAACTGTGGAGTTATACCTCTGCTGACAGCTTCCTAAATTCAACATTTGCAAATACCTGAAAGGACAAGTGCTGCAACGGTTGGGATAGTTCTAGCTTTCACAGCTGTGGGCTTCATTGACAAGTACACATGGGGACTGAGCATGACCAGAGTCTGAGTTGCCTTCATAGTGCCCACAGTGGGTCCAGGTGCATGACTACCCGAGTCCTGGGACTTGATCTCAGAGAACCTGTGCTAGTGGCTTTGGGAAAATAGTATCTGAGAGTCACCAGGCCAATTTCTGGAATATCAACAGTTAAGATGGGACTAAGAACAGTACCAACAACAGTGTACTTTGTAAGCCACACAAAGAGCAAAAGAAGACACAAGAGAGCATATTCACAAGTGAACAACTCCATAGGTGGAATACTCAGTTGTTTCTCTCCCAGTGGGAGTGCTCCAATCCCACATACTTTGCACCATAGACCAGAAACACAGCTAAGAAACCCAAGAAACAGATCAAGGAGACTTTACTAGAATATCTAAGGAGAAGACCCTGTCCCTGACAAGGGAGTGGCAACCACAAGGCAGAGGTGAGGTCCCTCTCAATATCCAGAGCAGACCACAATAGTCAAATCCCACATCAAGGGGATGATGGAACAAGTTTCTGGACCAACCTCACAAACCAGGAGGAAGACACCAGGAGCATGAGGACCACAAAAATGAAATCTGCAGAAGGGAGAACACAAACACAGTAAGTTAGGGAAAAGAATAAAAGATGACAAAGGAAATATGTTGCAGATGAAGGAGCAAGATAAAAACGTAATTAAATGGAGATAGATAACCTATCTGAAAATGAATTCATAGTGATAATAGAGATGATTTAAGATCTCAGAAAAGGCATAAATCAATAATATATAAGAAATATTTAACAAAGACCTAGAAGAACTGAAGAACCGAGATGAACAAACTAAAACTGAAATGAAAAATACACTAGAAGGAATCAATAGCAAAATAATCAATAGCAGAACAGATAAATTAGTTAGAAGAAAAAATGGTAGAAATCATTGTCACAGAACAGAATAAAATAAAAAGAGAGAGAGAGAATGAAAAGAAATGAAGACAGTCAAAAAAACTTCTGGGAGAACATTAAACAAACCAATATTTGGATTAGAGGGATCAGTTCAATTCAGTCACTCAGTTGTGTCCAACTCTTTGTGACCCCGTGAATTGCAGCACACCAGGCCTCCCTGTCCATCACCAACTCTCAGAGTTCACCCAAATTCATGTCCATAGAGTCAGTGATGCCATCCAGCATCTCATTCTCTGTCATCCCCTTCTCCTGCCTCTAATCCCTCCCAGCATCAGAGTTTTTTCCAATGAGTCAACTCTTTATTAGGTGACCAAAATATTGGAATTTCAGCTTTAGCATCATTCCTTCCAAAGAAATCCCAGGGCTGATCTCCTTTAGAATGGACTGGTTGGATCTCCTCGCAGTCCAAGGGACTCTCAAGAGTCTTCTCCAACACCACAGTTCAAAAGCATCAATTCTTCAGCACTCAGCTTTCTTCAGAGTCAAACTTTCACATTCATACATGACGAATGGAAAAACCTTAGCCTTGACTAAATGGAACTTTGTTGGCAAAGTAATGTGTCTGCTTTTGAATATGATATCTAGGTTGGTCATAACATTCCTTCCAAGGAGTAAGCATCTTTTAATTTCATGGCTGTAATCACCATCTGCAGTGATTTTGGAGCCCCCCAAAATAAAGTCTGACATGTTTCCACTGTTTCCCCATCTTTTTCCCATGAGGTGATGGGACCACATGCCATGATGTTTTCTGAATGTTGAGCTTTAAGCCAACTTTTTCACTCTCCTCTTTCACGTTCATCAAGAGGCTTTTTAGAGTGATCATAGAAGAAGAAAAAGAGAAAGTGTCTGAGAAAATACTTGAAAATATTATAGTCAAAAACTTTCCTAACATGGGAAAGGACATAGTAACTCAGGTCCAGGAAGTAGAGAGTCCCACACAAGATAACCTAAGAAAGAACACATGGTTAGATTTAAAGTATCTAACAAAAGTTAAATACAAATTTTTATTTAGAATTAATATAAAATTTAATTATAAGTTGAATATAAAGGCAAGAGAAAAGCAACAAATAGCATGCAAAGGTATTGGCATAAGTTTATCAGCTGTTTTTCCAGCAGTCACTCTGCAGGTCAGGAGAAAGTGGCATGATATATTTAAAGTTATGAAAGGGAAAAACTGACAACCAAGAATACTGTACTCAGCAAGGTTCACTTTCAGATCCAAAGGAGAAATAAAAAGCTTTACAGCAAACTAAAGCCAAGAGAATTCAGTACTACCAAACCAGTTTTAAAATTAATGCTAAAGGAGCTTCTCTTAGCATGAGTAGGAGTGCTAGAAAAAAGAAGATCACCAATGGGAAAACTCATTGTTAAAGGTAAATATATAGTGAAAGCAGGAAATAATTAATACACAAATATTACAGCAAAACAAGCAACCATTCCAAAGAGGAGAGTACAAATAAAGGAAATGAAAATTTCACTTGAAATTAAGAGACCAACAACTTAAAACAGTTTGTATGTGTATGTATATATACATGGTCTATCATATACACTATGCATATATGACTTTTATCAAAACATCATATGAAATGCAAACCAAATATTAACAATAGATCTACACACAAAAAAGGAAAAAGCAAACTAAACACCTCACTAAAGGTGGTTATCAAACCATAAGAGAAGAGAACAAGAGAAAAGGAAGAAAAAAAATCTACTAAAATTTTTAAGAAAATGGCAATAGGAATACATATATCAATAATTACCTTAAATGTAAATGGATCAAATGCTCCAACCAAAAGACATAGACTGGTCAAAAAAAAAAAAAAAAGTCTTTAAAATAAAGACTATTATAACAGACAACAAAGGACACTAAATAATGATGAAGGGATCAATCCAAGAAGAAGATATAACAGTAAATATATGTGCACCCAACATAGGAGCCCCTCAGTGCACACAGCAAATGCAAACAGCCATAAAAGGAGAAATTGACAGTAATGCAATAATGGTGGGGGACTTTAATACCCCACTTACACCAGTGGAAATATCCAGACAGAAAATGAGTAGGAAACATAGTCTTAAATGGCATGTTAAGCCAGAGATTTACCTAATGTTTATAAGACATTCCATACAAAAGCAGCAGAATGGTTTCTTCTCAAGTGCACATGGAACATTCTCTAGGTTAGATCATATCTTGGGTCTCAAATCAAGCTTTAGGAAATTTAAGAAAATTGAGATTATATCAAGCATCTTTTCTAATCACAATGAAATCAAAATCAGTTAAAGGGGGAAAAATATGTAAAAAATAAAACAAAACATAAACACATGAAGCCTAAATAATATGTTACTAAATAACCAATCCGGAGAAGGCAATGGCACCCCACTCCAGTACTCTTGCCTGGAGAGTCCCATGGGCGGAGGAGCCTGGTAGGCTGCATTCCATGGGGTCGCTAAGAGTCGGACACGACTGAGCGACTTCACTTTTACTTCTCACTTTCATGCATTGGAGAAGGAAATGGCAACCCACTCCAGTGTTCTTGCCTGGAGAATCCCAGGGATCGGGGAGCCTAGTGGGCTACAGTCTATGGGGTCACACACAGTCGGACACGACTGAAGCGACTTAGCAGCAGCAGCAGCAGCAAATAACCAATCGATTACTGGAAAAAGTCAAAAAGGAAACAAACAAACAAAAAAACTTATGTAGAGACAAATAAAAATTTTCTTCTGCTTTTTGCTAATATAATAAACCAATACATTTATACTTAAAAAATAAAAATAAAAATATTATGATCCAAACCTATGGGATGGAGCAAAAAACAGTTCTAAGGGGAAAGTTTACAGCAATATATTCTTACCTCAAGCTAGTCTAGGTTCGATACAGGATACAGGATGCTTGGGGCAGGTGCACTGGGATGACCCAGAGAGATGATATGGGGAGCATGGTGGGAGGGGGGTTCAGGGTTGGGAATTCATGTACACCTGTGGCAGATTCATATCAATGTAGGGCAAAACCAATACAGTAAAATAAAATTAAAATTTAAAAAAAAGAAACAAGAAAAAAATCTTAAATATACAACTTATTCTTACACCTAAAGCAACTAGAGAAAGAAGAAAAAAGCAAAATACAATGTTAGTAGGTGACAAGAATTCAAAGAACTCATAAAAATCAGGGCAGAAATAAAGGAAATAGAGATGAAGAAAAAAATAGCAAATATCAATGAAACTGAAAACTGGTTATTTAAGAAAAATAAACAAAATTGATAAACCTTTGGCAACCTCTACAAGAAAAATAATGAAAAGATTAAAATCAACAAAGTTAGAAATGAGAAGAAGTTTCAATGGACACAACAGAATACAAAGGATCGTAAGAGACTACTATAAGCAACTATATGTCAATGAAAGAGCCAACCTAGAAGAAATGGATGAATTATTAGAAAGATGCAACCTTTTAAGATTGATGCAGGAAGAAATAGAAAATATGAAGAGACTAAAATCACCAGGTACTGAAACTGAAACTGTGATAAAAAATCTTAAAACAAACAAAAGTATAGGACTAGATGGCTTTACTGACAAATTCTATCCAACATTTAGAGAAGAGTTAACACCCTTCTGAAACTCTTACAAAATTTTGCAGAGGAAAGAACTCTCCCAGGCACATTCTATGAGTCCCCTTTGTTATCATCCTGATAACAAAGACAAAGATATCACAAAAAAATAATAAAATTTCAAACCAATGTCATGAATGAATATAGATGTAAAATTTTTCAGTAAAATATTAACACACTACAGCATACTAAAAGGATCATACATTATGATTGAGTGGGATAAGGAAGGTTCAATATACACAAATCAATCAATGTGATACACCACATCAACAAATTGCAGAATAAAATCCATATGATCATCTGAGTAGATGAAAAAACTTGAAAACAATCCAATATTCATTTATGTGTGGCCGAGAGCTACCCGACATTGCCGGGAGAAGCCACCTCGCCCCGGAGGCCAGTAGCGGCAGCTGAAAGGAGCCACCCACACCCGAGGACAGGGCGGGTGGCCGGGAGGAGCAACCCGAGGAATGGTGGCTGGCAGGCACAGGAGGGCCTAGAGAAGCTATCCTACATTGAAGGTCAGGAACAGTGGCGGTAAGGAGATACTCCTTGCCAAAGGTAAGGTGCAGTGGCTATGCTTTGCTGCAGCAGTCGTGAAGAGATACTCCACGCCCAAGGTAAGAGAAACCAAAGTAAGATGGTAGGTGTTGCAAGAGGGAATCAGAGGACAGACACACTGAAACCATACTCACAGAAAACTAGTCAATCT
>SJXQ01000366.1:0-27277 GCA_006408695.1 Aepyceros melampus
TAGATGAGGAATCTGAAGCTCTGATAGCCTAAATAATTAGCATAGGCACAAGAGATTCAAAATGGTTTCAAATTCCAAAATCTATGTTCTTGTCAATATACCCTGTGACACTCTTGACCTCTGCATTTGCTCATTATTATTTTATACTATGACCACTAGCTAATAGTTGATAGAGCCACAGTATTTAGGTACAAATTATAATAATTAGTAAATAATGTTTTATCTCAACATTTAATTGGGGTATTAGAAGAGATCTCATGCTATTGTATGTAAAGACTTTATACCATAAAAATGAAAATAATACTAAAATGAATATACATGTTTAATGCAATTCTAATTAGAATTCCAGAATTATACATTAGTAAATTTTCTTATTATTAGAAACAAAAATAATTTAAGGTTCATTTGGAAGAGCAACTGACAACAATAACCAAGAAAAATGAAAAGATCAGTGAGTAGTCACTTGCCCTACCAGATGAGAATATTCTATTAATATACTGTAATCAAATCAATGTGGTATTGATACAGAAAGAGAGAAATACACCAGTGGAACAGAGAAAAGAATTCAGAAACAGATGCTTGGACATACAAGAATTCACTATAATACACAAGATTTCAATTGAGTGTTAGAAGAATAGTTTATATGTAGCATAAGCACAACTGGCTAGTATTTTGTAAAACTATTAATTAAAATCTTATTTCCCAATATATCAAAATAAAAAGAGGTGTTAAAGTCAATGGGAAATAAATTTAAAACTTCTTAAGATATGTATGAGGTGAAAAATGTAACCTAGGGATTCTTGTTCTCTAAGATGTCTTTCATCAAAGTAAGAAACCTAAAATCTGCAAAATGAAAACAAAATAAGCATTCTAGTTTATGAAAAATTAGTAACTTTTATAAGGCAAAAATCAGAGAAGGCAATGGCAACCCACTCCAGTACTCTTGCCTGGAAAATCCCATGGATGGAGGAGCCTGGTTGGTTGCAGTCCATGGGGTTGCAAACAGTCGGACACGACTGAGCGACTTCACTTTCACCTTTCATTTTCATGCATTGGATAAGGAAAGGGCAATCCACTCCAGTGTACTTGCTTGGAGAATCCCAGGGACGGCGGAGCCTGGTGGGCTGCCATCTATGGGGTTGCACAGTGTCGGACATGACTAAAGCAACATAGCAGCAGCAGCAGCACAAGGCAAAAAAATGAATTAAACAAAGTGAATACATAAGAAATAAATTTGGAAATAATAAATTAGATGACAAGAAAAGGTGCAACATCTACACCAATGCTTCTCAAAATTTAAGGAGTATTACTTGGGGATCTTATTAAAATGCAGATTCTAATACAGTAGATCAGAGATGGGGCATTTCCAATCAACTCATAGGTAATGCTAATACTGACACTAAGAAATTTGTCAAGAGAAAAGAAGCATCCCATAGGAAAAAATAGACAGAGTATGCAAAGGCAATTTAGAAGCAAAAACTTAAATGACCAACACATTTCAGAAGATGCTAAAATCACTAATAGTGAAATACATATAACACTGTGATATGAGCTTTCATGCATTATTTTTTACTTGCCAAAACAAGAGAAAAGGAGAAAAAAGTTCTTTTATGATGAGAGGGATATACAGTAAAGGACTGCTTTCATAAAATGGAGGCTTTGAATTTGAATTATCAGAACCCTTTGGAAAAGTTATTTAATAAAACTATCAAATTTTAAAATATACATATCTTTCAAAGTCTCCCTGGTAACTCAGTTGGTAAAGAATCCACCTGCAATGCTGGAGACATGGGCTCAATCCTTGGGTTTGGAAGATCCCCTGGAGAACGAAAAGGCTACCTACTCCAGTATTCTGGCCTGGAGAATTCCATGGACTGTATAGTCCATGGGGTTGCAAAGAGTCGGACACACGACTGAGTGACTTTCACTTTCACTTCAAGGTCACAGCCCCACTACTGGGAATTTGACTTACTGTGATGAAATCAACAATATGGAAAATGTACGTACATTTATGTTTGCTGCAGCATTGTTTATAGAAACAAAGAATAAAAAGAAAATGGAATGCTTACATTTACTTATGTTATTAGATAAACTATGAAGAAGCTATACTTATACATATAATTAAAATAATGAATTAGCACTATACCATTTAAGATGAAATAATTTTTATAAGTTGTTATTGGACAGGCAAAGCAAGATTGGACTCTAACAGGAACAAAGCCATTGTGTGTGTGTGTGTGTGTGTGTGTGTGTGTGTATTCACTAAGATGTTAATTCTTAGTTATATGTTGATGTTAATACATATGCACTACGGTGTTAACTCAAGAGTTCATTCCCACTAACATACAGTTTATTTAGTGATAGGTAAAACAATCAGGGAATAAACTAGCTATCTGTGTCAATGTTTACAAATCACATTTCTATAATACAAACAGTCTAAATGGTTGGAGTTTGAGGAAAGCAACTTGTAGAGGCATAAAATAGGAAAATGATTGCACCCCCCCCAAACCTATCAAAGAATAGTGTAATGTCATTCGCAGGAAATTGCATAAAAGGGTGAATATGCACATTAAAACAGAAAACAAAAACAGAACTGTACCTACCAAGCTGTAGGTATAAACAGGATATAATAAGTGAAATTAGAAAGTTGTTTATACACACACACACACATATAGTCTTAAAAGCAAGGGCAAAAGAACTATACAGTTAATATCAATTATCAGTTACCTCAAGGACAAAGTCAGTGCGAAGAAGGGTTGGGAAAATAATTTCTCATGACAATAAAAATAAAATAGGCTACATTTTAATAAAATGGATTATGTTTTCATTCTAATGGGCAAGTTGGCTAGTTAAATACATTCTACACTAATTTTTTAAGACAGATAGTGATCCACTAATCTGTTATCTTTTTATGATTCTCAATATTCCTATATGGCTCTGTATCAAATGAAAAATGCTGGCAGAAAGGTAATATCCCTAACAGTTCAGTCACTCAGTTGCGTCTGACTCTTTGTGATCCTATGGACTTCAGCACGCCAGGCTGCCCTGTCCATCACCAACTCCCGGAGCTACCTCAAACTCATGACCATTGAGTCGGTGATGCCATCCAACTATCTCATCTTCTGTCATCCTCTTCTCTTCCCTACTTCAATCTTTCCCAGCATCAGGGTCTTTTCCAATGAGTCAGTTCTTCACATCATGTGGCCAAAATATTGGAGCTTGAGCTTCAGCTTCAGCATCAGTCAGTCAGTCAGTTTAGTTGCTCAGTCGTGTCCAACACTTTGTGACCCCATGAAGTGCAGCACGCCAGGCCTCCCTGTCCATCACCAATTCCCGGAGTTCACTCAGACTCACATCCATCGAGTCAGTGATGCCATCCAGCCATCTCATCCTCTGTCATCCCCCTCTCCTCCTGCCCCCAATTCCTTCCAGCATCAGAGTCTTTTCCAATGAGTCAACTCTTCGCATGAGGTCATCCTTCCAAAGAAATCCCAGGGCTGATCTCCTTCAGAATGTACTGGTTGGATCTCCTTGCAGTCCAGGGGACTCTTAAGAGTCTTCTCCAACAGCACAGTTCAAAAGCATCACTTATTCGGCACTCAGCTTTCTTCACAGTCCAACTCTCACATCAATACATGACCACTGGAAAAACCATAGCCTTCCAATGAATATTCAGGACTGATTTCCTTTAGGATTGACTGGTTGGATCTCCTTGCAATCCAAGAGACTCTCAAGAGTCTTCTTCAACACCACAGGTCAAAAGTATCAATTCTTCGGTGCTCAGCTTTCTTTATGGTCCAACTTACATCCATACGTGATTTTTTCGGCAAAGCAATGTCTCTGCTTTCTAATATGCTGTTTAGATTGGTCATAGCTTTTCTTCCAAGGAGTGAGCATCTTTTAATTTCATGGCTGCAGTCACCATCTGCCGTGATTTTGGAGCCCCCAAAATAAAGTCTGTCACTGTTTACATTGTTTGCCCATCTATTTGCCATGAAGTGATGGGACTGGATGCCATGATTTTAGTGTTTTGAATGGTGAGTTTCAAGTTAGCTTTTTCACTTTCCTCTTTCACTTTCATCAAGAGGCTCTTTAGTTCCTCTTCACTTTCAGCCATAAGGGTGATGTCATCTGTATATCTGATATCACTATAAAATTGTCTAATTCTAAAATTTAAAAAAATTGTATTCATTCTGTAAATGGTATTTTATTTGTTGATTTTATTTTTCTAAATATTAATATAAACCTATATAACTTTTTTACACTAGGGAAAATCACATGGAGAAACATAAGGAAATAAAAGTCAGGTGACCTGGATTCTAGTCCTGTTTTCTGCCACTGTGTGACCTTTAAACATTTCAATAAGGAAAAGAAAAAAAAAAGCAGCCTAGAAGTAACTTAGATTAGCAGAAACATGACATTAAACAAATATGTCTAATTCATCATGTTATTATGCTTTGAACCCAGATGTGTTCAAATAATCCTTTATAGCCCGAGAGCTACAACCAACTGGAGAGTTTGCCCAAGAAATGAATTTATTTTTTGTCATTCTATATAACAACTAATTTTTTTCTATCTCTACTTCTCAAGAACTGTCCATTGTTCTTTATTATCTTCTTTACTGATGTGTCATTCCTCCACCCTTTGTCTTTCCTTTGCAACATCATTGTTTAGTATACAATAACATTCATGAAATACTTAAAAACAAATAATCCAGATCACTATCACCAAGGAAAAAAAATCCATATCTTGTCATCCATATCTTTCCACTTACCCGCACTCTGGATTCCATTTACTTGTTTCTTTTTTAAAAAATAATTTATTACAATATAATTGAAAAACAAAAAGGTACACATTTTTAACATATACATCTTGGCCATGGGAGAAACTACACCTTATATTGGATGTTAATTTAAAGCATATAGAGCCACCTGAATAATCTTACCTCAAACCTACAAAGTATTGCCACCTAGCTGACACTGTGACTGAGTTTTCAAAAGGCCATTCTACTCTTCTATCAAGCCAGCTGCTTCAGGATGGTAGGGACAATGGTAAGACCATTGAATTTCAAGATGATGGGCCTATTGTTGCAATTCATCTACTCTGAAGTTGGTTTCTTAACCAAAAGTAATTCTGTCTGGAATACCAGGATGGTGCATAAGGTACCATCGAGTACAAATCTGGCAGTTTTTGCAGAACCACTGTGTGTAGGGAAGGTAAATCCATATACAAAGTGTCTATTCCAGCAAAAATCAGGCAATTCCTCTTCCATGATGGAAGTGACCCAATATAATCAACCTGACATCAGGTTGATCACCCTGAACAGTCCATATTAGAGACTCAGTGTTGGCCTCTGCTGCTGCTGCTGCTGCTGAGTCACTTCAGTCATTTCTGACTCTGTGCGATCCCATAGACCAGGCTCCCCCGTCCCTGGGATTCTCCAGGCAAGAACATTGGAGTGGGTTGCCATTTCCTTCTCCAATGCATGAAAGTAAAAAGTGAAAGTGAAATCGCTCAGTGTGTCCGACTCTTCGAGACTCCAAGGACTGCAGCCTACCAGGCTCCTCTGCTCACGGGATTTTCCAGGCAAGAGTACTGAAGTGGGACGCCATTGCCTTTTCCAGTGTTGGCCTCTACCACCAGCAAATTGGACACTCAGCAGTAGCTACAGTCAGGACAACCTTGGTGAGTTGAAGTACATGTTGCTGAGCCCGTGACAACCTCCACCTCTGCCATTATGACCATTGTTATAAGCTCACTTGGTAATAACCAGGGAAGCTGGGAAAAGAGTCCAACTGCTATCCCTAGAAGGTACTATCCTACTCACTTGATTATTAAAATCCTTTTCTGTTGAAGTCACTCATTAGTAGCACTCACAGAGAACACAAATATCTTCATGTTGTTATTGTTGCTTTGCACATTCACAAAAGTCTATCTACATATCTTCACCCTAGATCTCCTTGTTACTAATTTTCCAATCATGTTTTAAATCCCTACCTACCCAGACAAATCATTTTCCATAGTCAATAAATGAGAATACACTTGTGTTTCTGGCAATTTCTCCTTCTTTGAAAATTAAAACCAAAGTGACCAGCTCAAGGCTATGCATACTGGGAGGATTTCCCTTCACCATTGTTCTTCAGGGATGTCTCAGAAAGGTGCTGTACTGCTGTGTCCGTCCACTTTTAGGTGATGCCTGCATGCCATAAAGAACCCTCTGTAAATCAGGCCTGAGTTTTCTCTTACTGAGTCAACTAAACATATGGACTCCCCATGAGGCCATAGATTCAGGCTGGGTGAAATAACAATATACAGCAGGAGAAGGGGCCATAGGCATTAGGGTCACTTTGTTATATAATTAATTGTGTCTTCACAGTCTGTTCAATCCTGATTTTGTACTGGACAAGCCAAAAAGTTCATTTGGGTTTTTTTGTAACATCTTATGAAAAACCCAAACAAAAATTTTGGCCAGACCAATATATGTCACCTCCATTTGATGATGGAGTATTGCTGGCTTGGTGGCTCATAAAATACCTGTTAAGATGGGCAACTTAGATAACTTGGTTGCTCATGGCCAACCATTCAGTCTCTACAAACATTCAGTAGCAAGTCAAAAGTGGTTTCAAAAAAAAAAAAAAAAAAAAAAAAGTAGCTATCCAGGAAGATGACAGGAATTTGCTCCAAAATTCTAAGAATCTATTAATACTCAAGGATTCATTGACAATGGGACATATTTTTATCTGCCATTGACACTGCAATCACCATTGGATCTCCTGTATCAGACAGTCCAAGTGACAGAGCAGCTTTCATGACAGCCCGGATTTGTTGGAAAACCTGCTCTTGTTCTTGAAAACTTTGAGATTTCGTGGAACTCAGCAAATGAGCCAGAACAGCACATCCCAATGAGGAACATGTTGTCTCAAATAGACAAAGAGACTGACTAGGAGCCTATTTTTAGTTGTAATGACTTATGGAAAGGAAAGAAGATCAAGTCCCAATCATTTCTGTGATGACACTGAGCTGGAGAGTTGATAAACTCCTGACACAAAACAGTGGAGGTATATTGTTGGCTTTGTCAGTTGCAAGTCAACTGCTTCTAGTGGCCTTTATTAAGAGGTGTGGAGAAAAAAAAAATTACCAGATCAATTCAATAGCTGCATATCAGGTGGCAAAGTGTCTGCTAATTTGTTCAAACAATAAAATCACATCTGCTACAGCAGCTGCAATTGAGTCACCATCTGAGTAAGTTTATAATAATCTACTGTCATTCTCCAAGATCCACTTGTTTTCTGCAGGCCAAACAGGCGAGTTAAATGGAATGTGGTAAGAATCACCTTCAAGTCTTTGATGGTTGGATAGATCTCTACAATCCCTCCTGGAATGTGGTATTGCTTTTGTTTTCCATTTTCCCAGGAAGAGGAAGCTCTAAGTGACTTCCATTTGGCCTCTCCTACCATAATACCCTCACTCCACATGTCACGTAACTAATATGGATATTCTACTAGTGCCAAGTATCTTTACTCCATGTTAGCATTCTAGAACTAGAGGACAGGTTGTGGACCCCTGGCCCAATGTGTGACTGACTTAAGCTGATGGTCCACTAAGTACCTGATCTGCATAAACTCTTAATTTCACTAATGTGCTATACAAACACGTTCAGTCTCCTGGAATTACTATCAGTTCAGAGCCACTTTACATTAATCCCTTAGCGTCTGATGATTTTCTTTTTCTCAATCTGTAGTTTCCTACAAGGTAATTACCTCAGGTTCAGTTCAGTTCACCTCAGCCGCTCAGGTGTGTCCAGCTCTTTGTGACTCCATGGACTGCAGCATGCCGGGCCTCCCTGTCTATAACCAACTCCCAGAATTTACCCAAACCCATGTCCATTGAGTCAGTGATGTCATCCAACCATCTCATCCTCTGCCATCCCCTTCTCCTCCTGCTTCAATCTTTCTCAGAATCAGGTTCTTTTCAAATGAGTCAGTTCTTTGCATCAGGTGGCCAAACTATTGGAGTTTCAGATTCAGCATGCTGTTGCTGCTGCTGCTAAGGCACTTCAGTCATGTCCGACTTTGCGCGACCCCATAGACAGCAGCCCATCAGGCTCCCCCATCCCTGGGATTCTCCAGGCATTAACACTGGAGTGGGTTGCCATTTCCTTCTCCAATGCATGAAAGTGAAAAGTGAAAGTGAAGTCGCTCAGTCGTGTCTGACTCTTCACGACCCCATGGACTGCAGCCTACCAGGCTCCTCTGTCCATGGGATTTTCCAGGCAAGAGTACTGGAGTGGGGTGCCATTGCCTTCTCTGAGATTCAGCATGAGTACTTTCAATGAATATTCAGGACTGATTTCCTTTAGGATGGACTGGTTGGATCTTCTTGCAGTCCAAGAGACTCCCAAAAGTCTTCTGCAACACTACAGTTCAAAGGCATCAATTCTTCAGCACTCAGCTTTCTTTACAGTCAAACTCTCACATCCAAACATGACTACTGGAAAAGCCATAGCCTTGACTAGACAGATCTTTGTTGGCAAAGTAATATCCCTGCTTTTTAATATGCTGTCTAGGTTGGTCATGCTTTTCTTCAAGGAGCAAGCAATTTTAATTTCATGGCTGCAGTCACCATCTGCAGTCATTTTGGAGCCCCCCAAAATAGAGTCTGTCACTGTTTCCACTGTTTCTGTATCTATTTGCCATGAAGTGATGGGACCAGATGCCCATCACTTAGTTGGGATCTAAAATGGGATCTTAATTTTCTGAATGTTGAGATTTAAGCCAACTTTTTCACTGTCCTCTTTCACTTTCATCAATAAGTTCATTAGTTATGCTTCACTTTCTGCCATAAGGGTGGTGTCATCTGCATATCTGAGGTTATTGATATTCCTGCCAGAAATCTTGATTCCAGCTTGTGCTTCTTCCAGCCCAGCATTTCTCATGATGTACTCTGCATATAAGTTACATAAGCAGGGTAACAACATTTGGAACCAGTCTGTTGTTCCATGTCCAGCTCTAATTGTTGCTTCCTGACCTGCATACAGGTTTATCAAAAGGCAGGTCAGGTGGTCTGGTATTCCCATCTCTTGAAGAGTTTTCCACAGTTTGTGGTGATCAACACAGTCAAAGGCATTGGCATAGTCAAATAAAGCCAAAAGAGATTTTTTTTCCTGAACTTTCTTGCTTTTTCAATGATCCAGTAGATGTTGGCAATTTGATCTTTGGTTCCTCTGCTTTTTCTAAAACCAGCTTGACCATCTGGAAGTTCATAGTTCACGGACTATTGAAGCCTGGCTTGGAGAATTTTCAGCATTATTTACTAGCATCCGAGATGAATGCAGTTGTGCAGTAGTGTGCACATTCCTTGGCATTGCCTTTCTTTGAGACTGGAATGAAAACTGACATTTCCCAGTCCTGTGGTCACTGCTAAGCTTTCCAAATTTGCTGGCATATTGAGTACAGCACTTTTACAGTTCCACCCATCAACAGAAAATTGGATTAAAAATTTACTGAGCATGGCCCCGCCCATCAGAACAAGACCCAATTTCCTCCTCAGTCAGTCTCTACCATCAGGAACCTTCCTTAAGTCTCTTAATCTTCATCAGAGGGCAGACGACTGAAATACTCAACCTCAGAAAACTAACCAATCTGATCACATGGACCACAGCCTGTCTGACTCAATGAAACTATGAGCCATGCCATGTAGGGCCATGCAACATGGTTAGGACATGTTGGAGTGTTCTGACAAATTGTGGTCCACTGGAAAAGGGAATAGCAAACCACTTCAGTATTCTTGCCTTGAAAACCCCATGAACAGTATGAAAAGGCAAAAAGATAGGACACTGAAAGATTAACTCCCCAGGTTGGTGGGTGCCCAATATGCTACTGGAGATCAGTGGAGAAATAACTCCAGAAAGAATGAAGAGACAGAGCCAAAAGAAAAACAACACCGAGTTGTGGATATGACTGGTGATAGAAGCAAGGTCCGATGCTATAAAGAGCAATATTGCATAGCAACCTGGAATGTTAGGTGCCGTAAGCCAGCTTGAGGAATCCCACCCGTGACAAGGTCGTGCGGCAGAGATTTTATGGGCAAGGTCGAGTCAGATCTCAGGTTTCCCCCCTGGCATTTCCTGAGCATGTACCCCCCCAAAATAAGAATATGCCTGCTTTTCCACTCTTCTGACATTCTCTGGAAAAAGTCAACTCAGGGCTTTAGTCTTCTGCATTTGAAAGGGTGTTTCAATCCAAAAACCTCTCTGATGGCTTTCTAGCCTGCCTGCAGGACTCATACAGCTGCGCATGTGATTGTTTGAGGCCTCCCGACTGCAGGGGGCACAGGAAGCTTAAAACATCCTAGGAATATAGGGGCTTCTGAGAGTCAAAATCATTAGAATAGGACTGATTAAAGGTTTCATTCGTTGAGCCAATACTTGCTGCCAAGTTTTCATATCTTTTATTTGTATGATATAGTTTGTATAAAGAAAAACAGATAGTAGACCTGGCAATATTAGATCTTTGAGTTAAGTACTTTCTTTGTTATAACCCACTGCACCTTTATTCTACAGGAATGTAACTTTATTTAGTACTTTGAGGGTGATGCAGAGAAAAGAAAAAAACACTGCTAGGGAAAAGGGTTTCCTGGTTGATAGACAATTATCCAGGAAGAGAGCCATAAAAATGCTAACAGGCCTCTTGGCCAGAAGATAATGTAAACCACCTGAGACCTTTTGTATATGGGAGGGTATGCAAAAAGAAAGCCTGGTCTCAATGAGGGTCAGGATGGCTGCCCCTGCATAACTCTGCATATTCCATTATTTCTTTATGTACAACTTTGGGTATATAAGCTGATTTTGAAAAATAAAGTATTGGGAGTCTTGCACTGATGCTGGGCTTCCCCATGTCGTTCTTTTCTCCCTTTTTTTCAGCTGAATTCCCATCTGGAGCAGGGAGGCTCACCATGTCTACTTACTTGCCTCAGCTTTTTAAGATCCACATGAGAGGGAGTCCAAGGTGGGGCACCCTCTGACATTCAAGAGGATGCTGGTGGCCTAATGTAGATGGTGCAAGTTCCTTGTCTCGGAACTTTATTGGTTTTCCAAGCAAACCAAGTTATTCAGCCCTTTTCTCCACTAAATTTGCCTACTATACTATTATTTCCTAATCTAATCTTATATTAATAATAAATAAGTTTTTCCTTGCTGACGCCGTCCTTGCTTCAAATACCCCGGATCCACCGGGGCTGGACCCCGGCAGTTAGGTCCATGAATCAAGGCAAATTGGAAGTTATCAAACAGGAGATAACAAGAATGAACATTGACATTTTAGGAATCAGTGAACTAAAATGGACTGGAATGGGTGAATTTAACTCACGTGACCATTATATCTACTACTGTGGGCAGGAATCCCTTAGAAGAAATGGCGTAGCCATCATAGTCAAAAAAGAGTTCAAAATTGAGTACTTGGATGCAATCTTAAAAACAACAGAATGATCTGTTTGTTTCCAAGGCAAACCATTCAATATCATGGTAATCCAAGTCTATGCCCCAACCAGTAATACTGAAGAAGCTGAAGTTCAGTGGTTCTACAGAGACCTACAAGACCTTCTAGAACTAACACCCAAGAAAGATATCCTTTTCATTATAGGGGACTGGAATGAAAAGTAAGAAGTCAAGAAACACCTGGAGTAACAGGCAAATTTGGCCTTGGAATGTGGAATGAAGCAGGGCAAAGACAAATTAATGGTTTTGCCAAGAGAACGCAGTGATTATAGCAAACACCCTTTTTCAACAACACAAGAGAAGACTCTACACATGGACATCACCAGATGGTCAACACTAAATTCAGACTGATTATATTCTTTGCAGCCAAAGATGGAGAAGCTCTATACAGTCAGCATAAACAAGACCAGGAGCTGACTGTGGCTCAGATCATGAACTCCTTATTGTCAAATTCAGACATAAAATGAAGAAAGCAGGGAAAACCACTAAACCATTCAGGTATGACCTAGATTAAATCCCTTATGATTATACAGTAGAAGTGAGAAATAGATTCACAGGATTAGTTATGATAGAGTGCCTGATGAACTATGGACAGAGGTTTGAACACTGTACAGAGGCAGAGATCAAGACCATCCCCCCCAAAAAAAAATGCAAAGAAGCAAGATAGCTGTCTGAGGAGACCTTCCAAATAGCTGTGAAAATAAGAGAAGACAAAGCAAAGAAGAAAAGGAAAGATATACCAGTTTGAATGCAGAGTTCTATAGCACAGTAAGGAGAGATCAGAAAGTCTTCCTCAGTGATCAATGCAAAGAAATAGAGGAAAACAATAGAATGGGGAAGGCTAGAGATTTCTTTAAGAAAATTAGAGATACCAAGAGATACCACAAAGCTAGTGGAGGTGATGGAATTCCACTTGAGCTATTTCAAATCCTAAAAGATGATCCTGTGAAAGTGTTGCACTCAATATGTCATCAAATTTGGAAAACTCTGCAGTGGCTACAGGACTGGAAAAGGTCAGTTTTCATTCCAATCACAAAGAAATTTCCTCAGTGGAGGCCATTATACAAGTTCTTTAGGCAAACCATGGTTATATTTCTCAGACAAGGGTAGAAGATTTGGCTGAGATAACTCATTAGAATTTGATGATTTAATATCCCTCTTCATTGGAATCTGACCATAGCTCCCATTCCAATGTTCATGATTCTTATCCTTCCAAATCAATACCCCTGATTTAAAATAAGCGATTTTACAATGTTGGGGATACAAATCATGCCATGCATCCACTAAGAGAATGAGAGTCTGGATTTGGTTTCCAGCAGTCTTGAACCTGATACTAAAAGGTATGAATTTTTTTTTCAAGGAAATCATAGAAGTTTTCAGGTAATTTTATGTACAGCTTGTACTGAAAATTAGAAGCCCTGGGCTCACACTTTACCCCCTCATTTCCTACAATGCAGGCAGGAACAACAAGAAAATCTCATCAAATTCATTAATTTCACAAAAATATTTTAAGGTATCAATATGTGGTCACCCAGAACTTTACATCTATAACTGTTACCCATCTTAATTGCAAAAATTAAACTGTTACTCATCTTAATTGTAAAAATAATCTCACACAGACCTCTAGAACTCTTACGATATGGACCTAAATTGGTTTCCAGTGAGTTTCCTCTTTCTGAAGAAAAGATCTGTATCCCTCACATTTTATATCCCCTATAGTACCTAAAAAGTGTTGAAAGTGAAAGTGTTAGTTGCACAGTAGTGTCCAACTCTTTTGGATCCCATGAACTGTAGCCCACCAGGACCCTCTGTCCATGGGATTCTCCAGGCAAAAATACTGGAGTGGGTTGTCATTCCCTTCTCCAGGAGATCTTCTCAACCCAGGGATGGCACTCAGGTCTCCCATACTTCGGGCAGATACTTTACCATTTAAGCTACCAGAGAAGCCAAAAACAGTGTTGAGTATATAATAATTGTACAGAATTTTTTTTATTAACAGTGTGACTACAAGATATTTTATTTAAACATGTTACTGTTAATATAACAGAATTGCTTCCCCTCAGCATCCCACATACCATGTATAAAAATTGTTTATACACTTTATGGAACCTCTCCCTCAAAATGGACCCTGGTGGGAGTGGATGGGGGAGAAGAAAGGAAATTTTCTAGGATGGCAGGAATCATTCTATTTGGTCTTATTAAGATTCAATGCTTACAAGATGCTGAAAAGCTGCCTGAACCAAATGAAACAGTTTTGTTCTTTTGGTGTGTGCTAAATTCCTAAACTCGTCACTCCCAACATCTCCATTCTCCTATGCCAAGGCAGAAGCCTCAATAATGAAGCTGAGCAAGCAGCATGGAGTTTTCTGTCACAAAAGGTAATTTCCAGCTTGCAAAGCAAATACTTTGCAAAGGTGCAGGTGTATCTGCTTTTACCCCATGGGATCAGCTAGTTATTTGCAATGTTACTTGAATCTCTGTCAGTCCTAGTTGTCTAAACTGTACTAGCAACTCAGTTCACTAGAATAAGGCAACTCCACAAATTCAGAAGTTTCAGTAGCTGTACAATGTTAGACGTCACTCCAAATCTCATTGTATTTAAAATTGCTTGGGAGCTTGTCAACACTGCAAAGGGATAATATAACATCTTTGTGCTTAGTGGCTTCCATGGAATATTATCAATGCCATGCTGTAGATGGAGCACATCTGGCATTTGAGTTTCTATTGACAAACTTGCAAACACACCATGCATTGAGATCTCAGCTTCAATACTGGCCTCCTGGGAGAACATTTGAAAATAACCCTTCTTCCTCCCAGTGTAAAGCTCTCACTCAACTATCTAAGCTGACTTATCCCTCCAGAAAAGTTGAGAATAAAGCTGAGAAATAAAAATTTTTCCAGAGGCCTTCAGTAGCTCCATGGGTAATCACACTGGTTAGTGCAAGAATACTGAGATGCCTGGGGGTGGGAGTGGGGGGTGATGGTTCTCATGGTCAATATTATGGCCTGGAGCCACTGGTAGTGAACAGTAGTCTCCAAAAGTGCAATACTTGTTCCTTATGCATATCCATAAGGAAATGTACTTCAAAATACTTAACACATGTATACATTGCCTTATTCATAATTATTATTTCCTCATGGGCAGAAAGAATGTCACTACTAAATGAGTGTATTCAGTTATAGTCACTCAATCTTACAGAGATGTTCCAATGCTTTAAGTAATAATTCAGTACTAAGAATATTCTAAATTGCATCACTACCTGTTACTTTTGAAAAACATTTTTACATCAAGGCACTAAGGAATGCTAAGAAGAATAATGTTATGGAATGACAAACTATAACCATTTTACCACGTGTCTAGCCATTTGGTTAACAAATAGAAGTCAATATTGTACTTTCCCATGTGTTGTAAAAGGCACAGGCATTTCATATCTATAATGATAATATGCCATCTAGTCCCCTTGTGTTCTTGTTAGTTCAATGCTATTCGACAAAATATCCTTAGAATTTGAAGATAGTAAATATACCCTTGTTGTTGAAACTTGTAAGTATTAAAAAATGTTATTTTTATAGATATGTGCAGTGCTGTGCTTAGTCACTCAGTTGTGTCCGACTCTTTGTGACCCCATGGACTGTAGTGCACCAGGCTCCTTTGTCCATGGGGATTCTCCAGGAAGGAATAGGAGCTCACTAACTCTTACTGATGAATCAGGGTACAGAGTTAACACTTTGGTTTACATATCTAGAATTAGGACAGATTCCCTGCTGGCTCAGCTGGGAAAGAATGCAGGAGACAGAAGAGACACAGGTTTGATCCAAGTGTCAGGAAGATCCCTGGGAGATGAAAATGGCAACCTGTTCCAGTATTCTTGCCTGGAGAATCCCATGGACAGAGGAGCCTGGAGGTCTACATACAGTCCATGGGGTCGCAAAGAGTTGGACATAATTGACCTGATAAACTAGCTAGGTGATAAAATATCTAGCACTGAGGCTAACAATAATATTGGGACGTTTAGGACCCTCATTACATGTCAACCAATATTAGTAGGTAAATAGAGATTTCCGAGGAATGAAAAGTTTATGTAATACTGTATGCAGGGGATACTAAAGCATCAGGCTCTCTATAAATGGTTGGGGAATATACACATATAACTGATATATCAGTTCAGTTCTGTTCAGTCACTCAGTCATGTCCGACTCTTTGCAACCACGTGGACTGCAGCACACCAGGCTTCCCTTCCATCACAACTCCTAGAGTTTAATCAAACTCATATCCATTGAGTCAGTGATGCCATCCAACCATCTCATCCTCTGTCATCCTCTTCTCATCCTGCCATCAATATTTCCTAGCATCAGAATCTTTTCAAATGACTCAGTTACTCGCATCAGGAGGCCAAAGTATTGGAGTTTCATATTCAGCATCAGTCCTTCCAATGAATATTCAGTACTGATTATCTTTAGGATGAACTGGTTGGATCTCCCTGCAGTCCTGCGGACTCTCAAGAGTCTTCTCCAATACCACAGTTCAAAAGCATCAACACTTCAGCACTCAGCTTTTTTATAGTCCAACTCACACATCCAAACATGACTACTGGAAAAACCATAGCCTTGACTAGATGGATCTTTGTTGGCAAAGTAATGTCTCTGTTTTTTAATATGATCTTTAGGTTGGTCATAACTTTTCTTCCAAGGAGCAAATGTCTTTTAATTTCATGGCTGCAATCACCATCTGCAGTGACTTTGGAGCCCAAAAAATTAGTCTGTCACTGTTTGCCCATCTATTTGCCATGAAGTGATGCAACCAGATGCCATGATCTTAGTTTTCTGAATGTTGAGCTTTAAGCCAACTTTTTCACTCTCCACTTTCACTTTCATCAAGAGGCTTTTTAGTTCCTCTTCACTTTCTGCCATAGGGTGGTATCATCTGCATATCTGGGGTTATTGATACTTCTCCTGGCAATCTTGATCCCAGCTTGTGATTCTTTCAGCCCAGTATTTCTCATGATTTACTCTGCATATAAATTAAATAAGCAGGGTGACAATATATAGTCTTGACATACTCCTTTCCTTATTTGGAACCAGTCTGTTGTTCCAGGTCAAGTTCTAACTGTTGCTTCCTGACCTCCATATAGGTTGCTCAAGAGGCAGGTCAGGTGTTTTGGTATTCCCATCTCTTTCAGAATTTCCCACAGTTTGTGGTGATCCACACAGTCAACAGCTTTGGCATAGTCAATAAAGCAGAAATAGATGTTTTTCTGGAACTCTCTGCTTTATCCATGATCCAGCAGATGTTGGCAATTTGATCTCTGGTTCCTCTGCCTTTTTTAAATCCAGCTTGAAACATCTGGAAGCTTATGGTTTATGTACTGTTGAAGCCTAGCTTTGAGAATTTTGAGCATTACTTTGCTAGCATGTGAGATGAGTGCAATTGTGCAGTAGTTTGAGCATTCTTTGGCATTGCCTTTCTTTAGGATTGGAATGAAAACTGGCCTTTTCCAGTCCTGTAGCCATTGTTGAGTTTTCCAAATTTGCTGTCATATTGAGTGCAACACTTGCACAGCATCATCCTTGAGGATTTGAAATAGCTCAGCTGTAATTCCATCACCTCCACTAGCTTTGTTCGTAGTGATGCTTCCTAAGGAACACTTGACTTCACATTCCATGATGTCTGGCTATAGGTGAGTGATCATACCATCATGACTATCTGGGTCATGAAGACCTTTCTTGTATAGTTCTTCTGTGTATTCTTGCCACCTCCTTCTAACATCTTCTGCTTCTGTTAGGTCCATATCATTTCTGTCCTTTATTGTGCCTATCTTTGCATTAAATGTTCCCTTGGTATCTCTAAGTTTCTTGAAAAGATCTCTAGTCTTTCCTGTTCTATTGTTTTCCTCTATTTCTTTGCACTGTTCACTGAGGAAGGCTTTCTTGTCTCTCCTTTCTATTCTTTGAAACTCTGCATTCAAATGGGTATACTTTTCCTTTTCTCCTTTGTTTTTGTTTCTCTTCTTTTCACACCTATTTGTAAGGCCTCCTCAGACAACCATTTTGCCTTTTTGTATTTCTTTTTCTTGGCGATGATATTGATTGATCCCTGCCTCCTGTACAATGTCACGAACCTCTGTCCAGAGTTCTTCAAGGACTCTGTCTATAAGATATATACTTATGATCTATACAGTTGACTTGTATAACTCTAGTAAGTATAAATAAATTTGTACAATTGCACAAAAACTGAGCTACATATGTGAAAAGATAAGATGTTTTAGAAATCAGTAAATAATGGCAGTGCTAGTTAAAAACAGAGCAGTAAAACAAGAGTCCAGGAATCTGACCCTATTTGTCTGAACAATAGGGGTCTCAGTTCCTTATTATATAAGTAATTTTGACACTAGCTATCCTATATTACCAAAGAATGCTCAAAATATCACACAATTGTACTTATCTCACACTTAGCAAAGTAATGCTCAAAATTCTCCAAGCCAGGCTTCAGCAATATGTGAACCATGAACTTTCAGATGTTCAAGCTGGTTTTAGAAAAGGCAGAGGAACCAGAGATCAAATTGACAACATCTGCTGGATCATCAAAAAAGCAAGAGAGTTCCAGAAAAATATCTATTTCTGCTTTACTGACTATGCCAAAGCCTTTGACTGTGTGGATCACAATAAACACTGGAAAATTCTGAAAGAAATGGGAATACCAAAACACCTGACCTGCCTCTTGAGCAACCTATATGGAGGTCAGGAAGCAACAGTTAGAACTGGACATGGAACAACAGACTGGTTCCAAATAGGAAAAGGAGTATTTCAAAACTGTATATTGTCACCCTGCTTATTTAATTTATATGCAGAGTACATCATGAGAAATGCTGGGCTGGAAGAAGCACAACCTAGATTCAAGACTGCTGGAAGAAATAGCAATAACTTCAGATATGCAGATGACACCACCCTTATGGCAGAAATTGAAGAGGAACTAAAAAACCTCTTGATGAAAATGAAAGTGGAGAGTGAAAAAGTTGGCTTAAAGCTCAACATTCAGAAAACGCAGATCATGGCATCTGGTCCCATCACTTAATGGGAAATAGATGTGGAAACAGTGGAATCAGTGTCAGACTTATTTTTTTGGGCTCCAAAGTCACTGCAGATGGTGATTGCAGCCATGAAATTAAAAGGTGTTTACTCCTTGGAAGGAAAGTTATGACCAACCTAAACAGCATATTAAAAACCGGAGATATTACTTTGCCAACAAAGGTCCGTCTAGTCAAGGCAATGCTTTTTCCAATGGTCATGTATGGATGTGAGAGTTGGACTGTCAGAAAGCTGAGCACTGAAGAATTGATGCTTTTGAACTGTGGTGTTGGAGAAGACTCTTGGGAGTCTCTTGGACAGCAAGGAGATCCAACCAGTCCATCTTAAAGGAGACAAGTTCTGGGTATTCATTGGAAGGACTGATGCTGAGGCTGAAACTCCAGTACTTTGGCCACCTCATGCAAAGAGTTTACTCATTGGAAAAGACCCTGATGCTCAGAGGGATTGGGGGCAGGAGGAGAAGGGAACAACAGAGGATGAGATGGCTGGACGGCATCACCAACTCGATGGACATGAGTTTGGGTAAACTCTGGGAGTTGGTGCTGGACAGGGAGGCCTGGTGTGCTGCTATTCATGGGGTCGCAAAGAGTCGGACATGACCGAGTCACTGAATTGAACTGATTCCATATTAAAAGGTGTTGAGATGGTCAAATGCGACAATGTATTTCAAAGTGTTTTGAGAAACAAAGTGTTATAAAAATGCAAGGAATTATTACACTGAATACTTAGGAGAAGTCAGATCGACTAGTGTCAAAAGTGTGACTAAAACAATTATTAATAAACTGAAAACCCCTGTAGTGGGAAATATTGACTGTCAATAAAGAATTAAGTCTTTCAATTGAATTTTATGTCTCCATAGTGCTCAAAAGATTTCAGAAAGACAGAGAGAGTACCTAAATTGTCTTGAAGTGGAAAATATTAAGTGCTTTCTAAATTTTAAATGTCACATTGTATGATTTACCAGATCAAGTTAGACTTTACTATGCTATGCTAAGTCGCTTCAGTCATGACTGAATCTGTGCAGCCCCATAGACAGAAGCCCACCAGGTTCCCCTGTCCCTGGGATTCTCCAGGCAAGAACACTGGAGTGGGTTACCATTTCCTTCTCCAATGCATGAAAGTGAAAAGTGAAAGTGAAGACACTCAGTTGTGTCCGACTCTTAGTGACCCCATGGACTATAGCCTACCAGGCTCCTCCATCCATGGGATTTTCCAGGCAAGAGTACTGGAGTGGGGTGCCATTGCCTCAACTTTCAATCAATTCATTCAGTCTTCCTAATTGATCATTTGTTGGTTTGGGTGTGCATATTACAGTGACATAGAACAATTTGATTTATCTTATGTATGTCTGTGACCTGTGACAAATAATATAGTATTAAATGATATGTTTGTTAAAATCTGACAGCAGAACACAATATAAGCAGTTCACATCACCTAGTCTGAAATCAATACAGTAGAGTTCTTTACAAAGCACCAATTTCTTATATAAGAAAATGTAGGAGCGCAGGAGGCTATAGATGCTAATACTGAACACAGGGACTTCCCTGGGGTCCAGTGGTTAAGAATCCCACCTTCCAAGGCAAGGGGAATCAGGTTCAGTGTCTGGTTGGAAAACTAAGATTCTACATACCACAGAGCAACTAAGCCCATGCATCCCAAGTACTGAGCCCATGCACCACAGCCGCTGAGCCCATGTGCCACAACTACTGCGCTTGTGTGCCATGACTGGAGAGATGCCTTTGCACTGCAGGGAAAGATCCAGCATGATGCAATGCAGATTTCATGTACTGCAACTAAGACCTGACTCGGCCGTAAATAATAAATATATTCTTTTTAAAAAAAAGAAAGAAAGAAAAAGTAGAGGCAATGGGCAATGCTAGTAATAATTCAAAAGTATTTTAAGCAGACTTTATACAGTTCGTTAGTAATTAAAAACTGATAAATATTGGTAGAAATTTGACCTAGCATACACTTAAGACAATTAAGGATAAATTCTTGGACTTCCCTGGTGATCCAGTGGTTAAGACTCCATGCTTCCATTGCAGGGGGCCCAGTTGCAATCTCTGGTCAAGGAAATAAGATTTCACATGCCACATGGTGTGGCAAAAAATAAAAATAAGAACACTGTCTTGTTTGTGTCATTAAATTAGACCTATGTTCATTTATTTGATCAGCTATTTAAGTTTATTCCTGTTAGAACTGGACATGGAACAACAGACTGGTTCCAAATAGGAAAAGGAGTACGTCAAGGCTGTATACTGTCACCCTGCTTATTTAATTTATATGCAGAGTACATCATGAGAAACCACCAGGCTGGAAGAAGCACAAGCCGGAATCAAGATTGCCAGGAGAAATATCAATAACCTCAGATATGCAGATGACACCACCCTTATGGCAGAAAGTGAAGAGGAGCTAAAAAGCCTCTTGAGGAAAGTGAAAGAGGAGAGTGAAAAAGTTGGCTTAAAGCTCAACATTCAGAAAACTAAGATCATGGCATCTGGTCGCATCACTTCATGGGAAATAGATGGGGAAACAGTGGAATCAGTGTCAGACTTTATTTTTTGGGGCTCCAAAATCACTCAGATGGTGATTGCAGCCATGAAGTTAAAAGATGCTTACTCCTTTGGAAGGAAAGTTATGACCAACCTAGATAGCATATTAAAAAGCAGAGACATTACTTTACCAACAAAGGTCCATCTAGTCAAGGCTATGGTTTTACCAGTGGTCATGTATCGCTATGAGAGCTGAACTGTGATGAAAACTGAGCACCAAAGAATTGATGCTTTTTAACTGTGGTATTGGAGAATACTCTTGCAAGTCCCTTGGACTGCAAGGAGATCCAACCAGTCCATCCTAAAGGAGATCAGTTCTGGGTGTTCATTGGAAGGACTGATGCTGAGGCTGAAACTCCAATACTTTGGCCCCTTCATTCAAAGAGTTTACTCATTGGAAAAAACCTTGATGCTGGGAGGGATTGGGGGCAGGAGGAGAAGGGGATGACAGAGGATGAGATGGTTGGATGGCATCACTGACTCAATGGACATGGGTTCCCTTCTGAGACCCTCAACCACTACCTGTCCCTACGGATCACACGACACTAAGTATCCCAATGTTTATCAACCTGTGCTGACTCACTGACTTGACTTGACTTAGGGTTTTATAGATCGAAGTAAAACTTTGTATTTACTACACAAGTTTCTTCAAGTCTAGATCTTTACATGTAAAATACAATTCAAGATATATATTTTATATAAACTAGAAAGACTGAATCTTCATTATTTAAAATAGGATGTCTCAGTCACCAGAGGGTTATGTATTTTTTAAAAAGTTCTTGTTTCTCTTTCTACTGGGACTTTCATTTCCTGTTGTAGATAAGAAGAAATTTCTGATTGATTTAAGTTGGACACGACTGAGTGACTGAACTGAACTGAATCCCAAAATATCTAGCTTCATTTTGAAACATAAATGATGTGTTCAAAGAAGTTCAGATCTAGAAATGTACATTTTATGTTAAGTTCATATATATTTTATATAAACTAGAAAGACTGAATCTTCATTATTTAAAATAGGATGTCTCAGTCACCAGAGGGTTATGTATTTTTTAAAAAGTTCTTGTTTCTCTTTCTACTGGGACTTTCATTTCCTGTTGTAGATAAGAAGAAATTTTGATTGATTTAAGGTGCTGACAGTTGAATACATGGCTCAATATTAAAATGGGTCAAAACAATTGTATTATTCAGTGTAAAAAAATGACACAGATAAACTACTGTCTGGGAAAAACTATAAGGGATACAATTTATACCAACTTTTGCGGTTTATATTTATTTTCTAAAGAAGGAAAATCATTTTTATTTTACTGGTGGTTTCTCATACTTCAAATAAAACTTGTCAATTTTTAATACCAAGCATTGTTTTAAATTTTATTCTTCTCATTCTATTAGTATGTGGGGCAGATCCTCCATTTGTAAGGCATCTCATGCCCTCAATAAATGAAAGGTATTGGTGGTGGTCTGGGACATGAAAATTCAAAGACACTCTAAGATGTGCATTTTAAAATAAGACATTGAAACTTTTAATATACCCCAAAACATGCTAATGTCCCTTTATTAGATCAAGGTATATCAAAACAAAGTTGGAATGATGGTTGTGTAGGATCTTGTCTGACCTACTGCATATACATAGAATTTAGTGTTTTGACTGAGCTAAATCAAAAATACTGAATTAAGTATTTCTGGATATTAAACACATAATATTTTTTAAAATTTTACAACTATTTGATATAAGAATTAGTCTTTCTTTCCAGTTTCATTGAGAAATAATTGACAGACATCACTGTATAAGTTTAACATGTACAGCGTAATGGTTTGATTTATATATATTGTGATATGATCATCATAATACCCCTAGTAAATATTCTACGGTCAAGTTCTTACTAATTTAAGTTTCAGAAATGAATGGATAGGATTCTGATTTCAAATATTTTGGCTATATGCCCAGAAGTGAGGGGTTTTCCCTGGTAGCTCAGACAGTAAAGATTTTGCCTGCAATGCAGGAGACCTGGGTTGAATCCCTGGGTTGGGAAGATCCCCTGCAGAAAGGCATGGCAACCTGCTCCAGTATTCTTGCTTGGAGAATTGCAAGGACAGAGGGGCATGGCGGGCTACAGTCCATGGGATCCCAAAGAGTTGACACAACTGAGCAATTATATGGTAACTCTATTTTTAAATTTTTGAGGAATCTCTACACTGTTTTCCATATTGGCTGCACTGATTTATATTCCCATCAGCACTGCACAAGGATCCTCTTTCTCCATATCCTCTCCAAGAATTTTTATCTCTTATTGTTTTGATAACAATCATGTTAACAGATGTGAAGTGATAGCTCATTATAGTTTTAATTTCTAAGGTGATTAGGAATTGGAACTTCTTTTAATATCATTTGTATGTCTTCTTTAGAAAAATATCTATTTGAATCACTTGTATACATTTTAATGCATGCTTTTGCTATTGAGTTGTCTGAGTCAATTTTGGATATTAATCTTCTGCCAGATATATAGTATGAAGATATTTTCTTTCATTCTTCAGGTTGGGCTTTCTTTTTTTTTTTTGTTTCTTTTTCTGTATAGAAATTTTTAGTTTGATTTAGGCTTTTTCTCTGTTTTCTTTATTTTGGCTGCACTGTGTGTCATGTAGGATCTTAGTTCACTGACCAGGGATTGAACCCACTGGACCACCAGGGAAGTCCTCCCCTATGTTTTCTTATAGGAGTTTTACAGAATCAGGGGCTAAGGGGTCTTTTTAATCCACTGCAATTAAATTTTTATGAGTGGTGGAAGACAGGGGTCTAATTTTATCATTTGCATGGAGATATCCAGTTTTCACAATATAATTTACTAAAGATAATTATTTCATCATTGAGTATTCTTGGCTCAGTTGTCAATTACTTGAAAGTATATGTTTGGGTTTATTTCTGCATTCTTTATTCTGTTCCATTGCTCTATGTGTTTGTCTTTATTCCAATGCCATATTGTTTTTATTATTACAGCTTTGTAACATAGTTTGAAATCAGGGAATTTGATGCTTCCAGCTTAGTTCTTCATTCTCAGAATTGCTTTGGCCATTCATGATCTTTTGTGATTCCATACGAATTTTAGGAATATTTCTAAATTTCTGTGGAAAATGACATTGGATTCATTATAGGGATTGCATTGACCTATAGATGGCTTTGGGTATTATTAACATTTAAAATGGCTTAACTCTTCCCAACATGAACATGAGGTCTTTCAATTTACTTGCATCTTCATTTTATTTCATCAATGTCTCATATTTCTCAACATATGGATCTTTCAACTCCTTGGTTAAATTTCTTTCTAAGATTTTTAATGCTCTTGATGCTAAGTGGGACTGTGTTCCTTCATTTTACAAATAGTTCATTGTTAATGTGTAGAGATGCAACTGATCTGTATGTTGATTTTGTATTTTTCAACTTTATAGAGTTCATCGATTAGTTCTGTTAGCTTTTTGAAAGAGTTTTTAGAATTATGTGTGTGTGTGTGTGTGTGTGTGTGTATCTGATCATGTCATCTGAAAACAAAGACAGTTTTACTTTAACTTTCCTATTTAAATGTCTTTATTTCTTTTTCTTGCCTAATTGCTCTGGTTAAGACTTCTAGCACTATTTGAATAGTAGTAGTGGGAGTGGGCACTCTATCCTTGGTTCCTGATCTTAAAAGAAAAGTTTTAAATCTTTCACTACTGAGAATGAGTAACAAGAGAATTTCAGAAAACATCTAGTTCTGCTACAATGACTACACTAAAGCCTTTGACTGTGTGGATCACAACAAACTGTGGAAAATTTTTCAAGAGATGGGAATACCAGACCACCTTACCTGCTTCCTGAGAAATCTGTATGCAGGACAAGAAGCAACAGTTAGAACTGGACATGGAACAATGGACTGGTTTCAAATTTGGAAAGGAGAATGTCATGGTTGTATATAGTTACCCTGATTATTTAACTTATATGCAGAGTACATCAAGCTAAATACTGGGCTGGATGAAGCACAAGCTGGAATCAAGATTGCCAGGAGAAATATCAATAACCTCAGATATGCAGATGACATCATCCTTATGGCAGGAAGTGAATAGGAACTAAAGAGTCTCTTGATGAAAGTGGAAAAGGAGAGTGGAAAAGCTGGCTTAAAACTCAACATTCAGCAAACTAAGATCACGGCATCAGTTTCATCACTTCATGGCATATAGTTGGGGAAACAATGGAAACCATGACAGACTTTATTTTCTTGGGCTCCAAAATCACTGTAGATGTTGACTGCAGCCATAAAATTAAAAGACACTTGCTCATTGGAAGAAAGTATATGACAAACTGAGACAACATATTAAAAAACAGGGACATTACTTTTCCAACAAAGGTCCATCTAGTCAAACCTATGGTTTTTCCAGTAGTCATATATGGATGTGAGAGTTGGACTATGAAGAAAGCTGAGCACTGAAGAATTGATGCTTTTGAACTGTAGTGTTGGAGAGGACTCTTGAGAGTCCCTTGGACTGCAAGGAGATCAAACCAGTCAATCCTAAAGGAAATCAGTCCTGAACATTCATTGGAAGGACTGATGCTGAAGCTGAAGTTCCAATACTTTGGCCACTTGATATGAAGAGCTGACTCATTTGAAAAGACCCTGATGCTGGGAAATATTGAGGCCAGGAAGAGACAGAGACAATAGAGGATAAGATGGTTGGATGGCATCACCGACTCAGTGGACATGAGTTTGAGCAAACTCCACAAAACAGTGAATGGCAGGGAAGCCTGGCATGCTGCTGTCCATGGGACTGCAAAGAGCCAGACACAACTGAACGACTGAACAACAACAACTGACAACAATGTTGACTTTGAACTTGTCATATATGGCCTTTATTGTGCCAAAGACTGTTCTTTCTATACCCAATTTGTTGAGCATATTTTATCAAAAAAGGATATTATATTCTGTTAAATGCTTTGTCTGCATCTATTGTGATGACCATAAGATTGGTATCCTTTATCTCGCTGATGTAATGTATCACATTTATTTTTGTGTTTAAAAATCTTTGCATCTCAAGGATAAATCTAAATTGATCATGCTGTATGATCCTTTTAATGTGTTACTTAATTGGGTGTCCTGCTGCTGCTGCTAAGTCGCTTCAGTTGTGTTCAACTATGCATGACTCCATAGACGGCAGCGCACCAGGCTCCACCGTCCATGGATTCTCCAGGCTGCTGCTGCTGCTGCTGCTAAGTCGCTTCAGTCGTGTCCAACTCTGTGCGACCCCATAGACGGCAGCCCACCAGGCTCCGCCATCCCTGGGATTCTCCAGGCAAGAACACTGAAGTGGGTTGCCATTTCCTTCTCCAACGCATGAAAGTGAAAAGTGAAAGTGAAGTTGCTCAGTCGTGTCCAACTCTTAGCGACCCTAGGGACTGCAGCCTACCAGTCTCCTTCGTCCATGGGATTTTCCAGGCAAGAGTTCTGGAGTGGGTTGCCATTGCCTTCTCCAAATTTGGTGTGCTAGTGCTAAGAAATTTTGAGTAGGTATTGACCAGAGATACTGGCTTGTACTTGTTTTGCTTTTTGTTAATGTCTTTATCTGACTTTGGTATGAGGGTAATACTGGCCTCATAAATTGATTCTGAAAGCACTTCGTTCTTTTCAATTTCTTAAGAAAAAGTTTGAGTAAGACTGGTGTTAATTCTTATTTAAATGTTGGGTTCAATTCACCTGTGAAGCCATTTGGTCCTGTGATTTTCTCTGTTGGGAAGTTTTTTATTACTAATTCAATCCCCTAATTATTCATCTGTTCAGATTTTATATTTCTTGATGATTAAATCTTGGTAGGTTGGAGGATTCTAGAAATTTGTCAACATATAATTGTTTTTAGTAGTCTCTTATGATCCTTTGCATTTCAAAGTATAAGTTAATAAAGTCTCCAATTTCATTTATAGTTTTATTAGTTTGAGTTCTCTCTTTTTTTTGTGCACATCTTTTAACTGTTTCTGAATTTTGTTTATTTTTTCAAAAAACTTGGTTTTACTGATGTGTTCTATTATTTTTCTGGTTGCTATTTTATTTATTATTGCTCTGAACTTTGTTATGTCCTTCCTTTTGGTAACTTGGGCTTTGTTCTTTGCTCTAAGGTATAAAGTTGTATT
>SJXQ01000366.1:28755-44519 GCA_006408695.1 Aepyceros melampus
CTGAAGAAGGCTTTCTTATCTCTTCTTGCTATTCTTTGGAACTCTGCATTCAGATGCTTATATCTTTCCTTTTTTCCTTTGCTTTTTGCTTCTCTTCTATTCACAGCTATTTGTAAAGCCTCCCCAGACAACCATTTTGCCTTTTTGCATTTCTTTTCCCTGGGGATGGTCTTGATCTCTGTCTCCTGTACAATGTCACGAACCTCATTCCATAGTTCATCAGGCACTCTGTCTCTCAGATCCAGTCCCTTAAATCTATTTCTCACTTCCACTGTATAATCATAAGGCATTTGATTTAGGTCATACCTGAATAGTCTAGTGGTTTTCCCTACTTTCTTCAATTTAATTCTGAATTTGGTAATAGGAGTTCATGATCTGAGCCAGTCAGCTCCTTGTCTTGTTTTTGCTGACTGTATAGAGCTTCTCCACCTTTGGCTGCAAAGAATATAATCAATCTGATTTTGGTGTTGACCATCTGGTGATGTCCATGTGTAGAGTCTTCTCTTGTGTTGTTGGAAGAGGGTGTTTGCTATGACCAGTGCATTTTCTTGGCAAAACTCTATTAGTCTTTGCCCTGCTTCATTCTGCATTCCAAGGCCAAATTTGCCTGTTACTCCAGGTGTTTCTTGACTTCCTACTTTTGCATTCCAGTCCCCTATAATGAAAAGGACATCTTTTTGGGGTGTTAGTTCTAAAAGGCCTTGTAGGTCTTCATAGAACCGTTCAACTTCAACTTCTTCAGTGTTACTGGTTGGGGCATAGACCTGGATTGCCATGATATTGAATGGTTTGCCTTGAAAATGAACAGAGTTCATTCTGTAGTTTTTGAGATTGCATCCAAGTACTGCATTTCGGACTCTTCTGTTGACCATGATGGCTACTCCATGTCTTCTGAGGGATTCCTGCCCACAGTAGTAGATATAATGGTTATCTGAGTTAAATTCACCCATTCCAGTCCATTTTAGTTTACTGATTCCTAGAGTGTCGACATTCACTCTTGCCATCTCCTGTTTGACCACTTCCAATTTGCCTTGATTCATGGACCTGACATTCCAGGTTCCTATGCAATATTGCTCTTTACAGCATTGGATCTTGTTCCATCACCAGTTACGTCCACAGCTGGGTATTGTTTTTGCTTTGGTTCCATCTCTTCATTCTGTCTGGAGTTATTTCTCCACTGATCTCCAGTAGCACTTTGGGCACCTACTGACCTGGGGAGTTCCTCTTTCAGTATCCTATCATTTTGCCTTTCATACTGTTCATGGGGCTCTCAAGGCAAGAATACTGAAGTGGTTTGCCATTCCCTTCTCCAGCGGACCACATTCTGTCAGACCTCTCCACCATGACCCGCCCATCTTGGGTTGCCCCACGGCCTTGGCTTAGTTTCATTGAGTTAGACAAGGCTGTGGTCCTAGTGTGATTAGATTGCCTAGTTTTCTGTGAGTATGGTTTCAGTGTGTCTGCCCTCTCATGCCCTCTTGCAACACCTACATCTTACTTGGCTTTCTCTTACCTTGGCGTGGGGTATCTCTTCACAGCTGTTCCAGCAAAGCACAGCCGCTGCTCCTTACCTTGGATGAGGGGTGTCTCCTCACTGCCGCCCTTCCTGACCTTCAACGTGGGATAGCTCCTCTAGGCCCTCCTGCGCCCACACAGCCACCCACTCCTTTTATGTGGGGTGGCTCCTCCCAGCCACTGCCCCTGGCCTTGGGCATGGGGTGGCTCCTCCCAGCTGCCGCCCCTGACCTTGGAGGCAGGGTAGCTCCTCTCGGCCATTCCTGCACTGCCACAGCCTGGCACTCTCAGCCACTGCCCCTGACCTTGGACGTGGGGTAACTCCTCTTGGCCGCCGCCCTTCAGGCATGGGGTCCTCCCGGCTTCTGCCCCTTACCTCAGACGTGGGGTAGCTCCTCTCGGCTGCAGTTAGTGTGCTGGTCGCAGCCGCCTGCGCTTATTGCTGCTTAAGGTAATTTATTCTAAGGAAATTTGCTCACAAGACTATGGAGGTGAGTAAGTAAAATCCAAAGGTTATCTGTTGTCAGAATTCTGTTGTCTGAGGAGGTGCCCTTAGTTCAGTTAGGGCACTCAGCCAGTTGGACAAGGCCCACCATGTCAGGAGGATTATCCATTTTATTCAAATTCTACCAGCTTTAATGTTAATCTTGTTTAAAAATAACTCACAGAAACTTTCAGAAGAATGATTCAGAGAAAGAGTTCACTCCATATCTGGTCAGCATGGCCCAGCCAAGTTGACACATTAACTATCACACCTTCCTGTGCAGAAACCTATCACTGTATCTCCCCATCACACATTCTTCATCTTTGTCCAGAAATCTACTCCTGGACAACTGAACTTCAGATTTACTAGATTTTGTTATCTGGTATGCATCAAATGATAAAATAATCACTTTTTTAAAATTAAAATCCATATAAAATACATTTAGTAAGAAGGTAGGTTTTACTTTTATACTTTGTGGGTTCTAGTCAGGAACTTTGATTTTCAGAGGTCTAAATTTACATTATCTGGAATATATTAAAAAGCTCTAAAATACCAGCTTCTATGAAAAATTAGAAGACTTTTTATAGTTTACTTTTCTAGTAATTTGTCCATGAAAAACTTATTTTAAATTGAGTATGCTTTTTCAGCAAACATAGTACCCATTTAAAAGTTATTGCAAAGTCAGAAAAGTTAACCTACCTAAAGCATGCCTTCAGTGAGATAGTTATTTTGTGACAGCTAATTTAACAATTTATTCATTTAAAAATTAATGCATTTTCCTAATGTTATATTTTTAGACACTTAAATATTAATTCATATCAGTGCTTTAGTGTTTTTGATGTTAACCTTTTTTTTAACCTTTGAATTTCAAAATTGAGAATATTAGTGAATATCTCGTAGGGAGGTCACAGGGGTTAGGCTTTGAAACAAACAGCACAATGCTTTTAAACCTAAAAATCTTGTGTCTTTATTTCCTCAAAACAGAGTATATTTCAACCTTCAGTGACTTGACTTTTTCTTTCAGATTCTGTTTGTGGAACGTTCATAGGTTGTAGACACAGTGAGATCATCATCAATAGAACAACCCAATTTTATTTTGCTCTGAATTTGAAGAAACCATGTAGCCTGTTCTCTATTATCCCTGCAGCTATAGTCCTTGAACAATATAACTCTCCACCCTTCTAGTAATTGAGAACAAAAATAGGGTTATCTTAATGACTAGTCCCTCCTTTATTTCTAAAGATAGGCATATAAGTAAGTTTATGAATGTCAGGGTTTGGACTACAGTCTAAAGTGAAGCCGCTCAGTTGTGTCCTACTCTTTGTGACTTCATGGACTGTAGCCTATCAGGCTCCTCCATCCACGGAATTTTCCAGGCAAGAGTGCTGGGGTGTATAGCCATTTCCTTCTCCAGGGGGTCTTCCCGACCCAGGAATTGAACCTGGGTCTCCCGCATTGCAGGCAGACGCTTTACCCTCTGAGCCACTAGGGAAGCTCTTGGACTACAGTCTAAAGTAAAGTTGAAATCCTTCCATGTGAGGCAATTATCACCACCTGATCTTGGTACAAGATCATACAAGAATGATCTTGGTAATCAGCGTCAAAGATAAAAGACTGAAATAACTCCTAAGTTTTTCTCAGCAGCTGTGATAGTTAATGGCCTCTCAAAATTGAAGGTGAAGGTAAAAGTAAAGTCGCTCAGTCGTGTCCCACTCTTTGTGAACCCGGGGATCTTCCCAACCCAGGGATTGAACCCGGGTCTCCCGCATTGGAGGCAGACGCTTTAACCTCTGAGCCACCAGGGAAGCCCCAAATTGACTGCATCCTATTCTAGAAAATACACCCATTCTAAAAAAATATGGCAATCCCCAAAACTCAGATTTAGTTTTCCTGAAAGACCGCCTCTTGGGGAGGAACAATTTTTCTTCTGTGCTTCTAGGTTTTCTGGACGCTCAAAAAATAAAATTGACGTAGAATAATAGATTAGCGTATTTGTTGTGTCAGGTCTTAACTACAGCACTTGCATCGCGTGAGAGCGTTTATTGCAGCACACAGACTCTAGCTGTGGTGCATGTCGTTCAGTTGCTGTGGTGCATGGGCTTAGTGGCTCTGTAGCATGTGGGCTCTTAGTTCCCCAACCAGGGGTTAAACCCGTGTCCCCTCATTGCAAGGCAGATTCCCAACAACTGGACCACCAGAGAAGGACCAACAGATAAAAATTGAATTGCTTACGTACAGGGGCTCCCCAAAAACAATGAGACCTAAAGACAAGCTGGGTAATTGATATGCCATCCTTAGCTAAGGAATGGGACAGGGACCTGGAGCTTCAAAGGGGAGGGTGATGCACAGGACTGTAAGGAGAGAAGATATTTGGCGATTAGATGTTTATTCTGCAAATAAGCCATTCAGAGAAAAAGTGATCTCTTGGAAACAACTCTCTTTCTGGGGCAGGCCCTCTATCTAAATTATTTTAGGTAGTTAAAGGAGAGGTAAACCTTTTTCTCTGCCTTCAGCTCAAAATAATCGGCATCCCAAAGTGCCACCATGTGGGGGAGGTTCGTTCAGAACCCCTTCAGGCTCATGTTAATTGCCAGTCTTGTCTTGCCTGCTAACAAAAATCGCTTAACAAAGTAACTCAATCATCCCTTGCTGCTTCTGCTTTGACTGACTCAAAGTTTAATTAGTCTGTCTCAAAACTTTTAAGTTCAATTTAATAAACCACACTCATGTCAGATGTTCTCGAAATCAAAAGGTGTCCAGGAGGTAGGAATATCCTCAAGTAGCTCCAATTGAATTGAAGAGATAAGATTTCAATGCCCTCTGGGATTCTAACTATGAAGGGAAGAGATGAAACTACAATGAAAAACAACGCACATAAATCTATATTAAATTTAAAATGTACTAGTGGCCTAAACGCTTAATGGAAATATAATGACAGAGACAAGATTGATTTTCCTCTCTAGTAGGTAGAATACTGTCTCCCCTAAAGATGCCCAGGTTATAATTTCCAGAACTTGCAGATATACATTACTTTGCACGGTAGAAGGTATTTTGAACTTTGTAGATGTGATAAATCAAGGCATTTTAGATGGGAAGATTATCCATGATTCTTCAGGGTGAGGGTCCAAGGTACTTACAAAGGACTTTCTCAGAAGGTCAGAGTCTGAGAGAGAGTTGAAAATGCATGTTGCTGACTTGGAACAGGGAAGAAAGGATCATGAACTAAATGATTCAGGCAGACTCTAAAATATGGAAAGACAAGGAAATGTATTTTCCGTTAGAGCTTCCAGAATGAGTGCAACCCCCAAACCTTGATTTGGGCCCGGTGAGACTTCTGACCTACAGAGCCCTGAGGTAATAAATTCATATGGTCCTAAATCAGTTTGTGTCAACTTGCAGAAGCAAGAGAAAACAAACATACTATTTAGGAAAATCTTCAGAGAGAACCTGGCATTTAGGTTAGGTTTTCCACAGGTAGAATGGAGGGTGGAGAGAACCATAATTAACACTGTTGAAAGAAGAGTGTTTTGGTTTTGGCTGTGCAGCCTTCTCTAGTTGCAGCACATGGACTTTCTTGCCCCACAGCATGTGGGATCTTCGTTCCCTGACCAGGGATTGAACCAGTATCCCCAGCATCAGAGGGTGGCTTCTTAACCACTGGACTACCAGGTTTGTCCCAAGGAGGATATTTTAATAAATTCCAATAATACAGTGTCAATGATAGTAGAGACTGAAGGGAATTTGTAGAATAGTCTCAGTTCAGTTCACTCGCTCAGTCATGTCTGACTCTTTGCGACCCCATGAACTGCAGCGCGCCAGGCCTCCCTGTCCATCACCAACTCCCAGAGTTCACCCAAACCCTTGTCCATCAAGTCAGTGATGCTGTCCAACCATCTCATCCTCTGTCGTCCCCTTCTCCTCCTGCCCTCAATCTTTCCCAGCATCAGGGTCTTCTCAAATGAGTCAGCTCTTCACATCTGATGGCCAAAGTATTGGAGTTTCAACTTCAACATCAGTCCTACCAATGAACACCCAGGACTGATCTTCTTTAGGATGGACTGGTTGGATCTCCTTGCAGTCCAAGGGACTCTCAAGAGTCTTCTCCAACACCACAGTTCAAAAGCATCAATTCTCCTGTGCCCAGCTTTCTTTATAGTCCAACTCTCACATACATACATGGCCACTGGAAAAACCATAGCCTTGATTGACAGAGCTTTGTTGACAAAATCAACACCTGCTTTTCAATATGCTATCTAAGTTGGTCATAACTTTCCTTCCAAGGAGTAAACGTCTTTTTATTTCATGGCTGCAATCACCATCTGCAGTGATTTTGGAGCCCAGAAAAATAAAGTCAGCCACTGTTTCCACTGTTTCCCCATCTATTTGCTATGAAGTGATGGGACCGGATGCCATGATCTTAGTTTTCTGAATGTTGAGCTTTAAGCCAACTTTTTCACTCTCCTCTTTCACTTTTATCAAGAGGCTTTTGAGTTCCTCTTCACTTTCTGCCCTAAGGGTGGCGTCATCTGCATTATCTGAGGTTATTGCTATTTCTCTCAGCAATGTTGATTCCAGCTTGTGCTTCCTCCAGCCCAGCATTTCTCATGATGTACTCTGCACATAGTTTAAATAAGATATAAATAAGTTAAATAAGAATAAAGTCTATCTAGTGTTAAAATTGTTTTTCATTTCCATTTATTCAATGGAAAGTCACTGGAGATAGGGATGTACACTCACCCACCCATGCCCACATCCACACTTGCACCCACAGAGGCAAATGTGCTCACATATCTAAACTATTGTATAACCTGTGTACTGTCATTGCATGCATCTCATCATTGTTCTCCCTTGTTATCATGACAAGTCATTCAGCAGTTGTAGTTATTTTTATATCAGTATTATAATTTTTGTTACTTTTTTTACAAATGAGTTTGTTCAGGCAATACTAATGAAAGGTGCCCAAAAATGGTCAGCCAAATGTTAAGCATTGCCTTCAATATCCTGGGGTAATCAGGGAAAGAAACAGGCAGAAGTAAAAATATTTTATGTGTATGGACGTGAGTTTGAGCAAACTAAGGGAGACAGTGAAAGACAGGGAAGCCTGGCGTGACACAGTTCATGGGGTCACAGGGTGTTGGACACGACTTGGCAACTGAACGACAACATTGCTGACTTTATTTTTTGCCTTATTTTCTTCATATGTAGAATGAGACTAACAAATACTATCTAGATGTTCATTCAGTCACATAATCATGTCCAACTCTTTGTGACCCCATGGACTGCAGCACAGCAGGCTTCCCTGTCCACCACCAACTCCTGGAACTTACTCAAACTCATGTCCATTGAGTCAGAGATGCCATCAAACCATCTCATTCTCTGTCATCCCCTTTTCATCCCACCTTCAATCCTTCCCATTATCAGGGTCTTTTCCAATGAGTCAGTTCTTCACATCAAGTGGCCAAAGTATTGGAGTTACAGCCTCCAGCATCAGTCCTTCCAATGAATATTTAGGACTGATTTCCTTTAGGATGGACTGATTGGATATCCTTGCAGTCCAAGGGACTCTCAAGAGTCTTCCCCAAAACCACAGTTCAAAAGCATCAATTCTCCAGCGCTCAGCTTTCTTTACAGTCCAACTCTCACATCCATACATGACTACTGGAAAAACCATAGCTTTGACTAGACAGACCTTTGTTGGCAAAATGATATCTCTGCTTTTTAATATGCTGTTTAGGTTGGTCATAGCTTTTCTTCATTATAGACATTAAAAGATTCAGTTCTTTTGATATCACTGAGGGGGAGAAAAAAAAAGGAAAGAAATTTTATTAGACTTGTCTTCTCAGGTGTCACTAGTGGTAAAGAATCCACCTGCCAATGCAGGAGACGTAAGAGACATAGGTTCAATTCCTGGGTCAGGAAGATCCCCTGGAGGAGGGCATAGCAACCCACTCCAGTATTCTTGTCTGGAGAATCCCATGGACAGAGGAGCCTGGCGGGCAATAGTCCATAGGGTCACAGAGTTGGACACTGCTGAAGCGACTGAGCACACACACTTGCACATTTATTAGACTCTATGAACTAGGATTAATGCTATGACTTGTACTATGTTTATTTCTCAACAGAACACATATTTGGTAAAATTTACCCTTTGATTTCCCTAATAAACTTTCTACTCTAAAATCCTAAAAAATAAGAACATTGTTGATTAGGGAAATGTTGGTGTCTGTTTACAAATCAACATTTAATTGTAAGTAAAGACTTCATCTTAGTAAGCAAAATAAAAAACAAAACCAGTCCTCTGTAAACAAAAGTTGCAGATCTTCTCTATTAGAAAGAACTGATTTTGGGTCACTGGAACTTTCTTATCCCTAGCGTATGTTGATTTAGGAGAAAAAAAAAGAATTTCAAAATAAAACAGAAATTATTTCCCATTGACAAAACCAAAATGATCTATTTTAAAATATGAATTCATAATTAAGTTGCAAACAACAAGGATAAAAGTTACAAATTGCTAAACAATATGGAACAATTCTATGAAATGGTTTAGTTAGCACTTTGAACTTTGCAAGAGAATGACAAATTTTATCGAGGCCAGAGGAAATGTTTTGCTTTTCATTTAATATCAGGATTAAAAGGGAATGGAGAATTAGCTAAAATGACTTAAGACAGAATTAAGAAGAGACAACTTTGAATCTGCCTAAGCGTAAAACATGACATGAGAGCAGGCGGAGTTCTAATTCTATTAAACATAGTGTCATCAGAAGGAAAATTGAATTGGTCAAGACTCGTCAGATAATATTAAGTGAAAGAAGATGGCTAATGGCATGCCACAGAGATCGATGCGTGGCCCACCTCTGCCCACCTATCGGCATGGCTTCCCCTTGCAGTAGACAGATGTGTAAATCACAGGGAACTGGAAAAAACAGTCAGCTGCCCAGAGAAAGGTTTGAGAAGCAAACTCCTTTAAAATGGCAGTACACTGCCACTCTCAGCAAGATTTTCAGTTTATAGCAATGAGTTTATAAAAAAAGGAATTTAATACCGTTTGCATAAATGGTTGTGTTATAAATGCTCCATTGTGAAAACTGACTTAATATTGACCCACTACTTTGTATTCAGACTTAATCAATGCAATCTGCACGTGGAAATACTAGATATTAACACATAGGTTAGTCATTTACTGTTAGCTACTGTTATTAAATAAGTAATATTAGTCTCCACTATTGCTTTTAGTTACTTTGTATCATTATATTCTTGCAATAACTTCTAAAGTGGTGACATTACTTCTATTCTACATATTTGAAGACTGAATTTTAGGGAGTTTATGACTGGTTGATACTTATGCTGCTAAAATGATAGCAGAATTAAGATTCTAATATCAGTTTGTCTATCTTGGACTTTAAGGTTTTTAACAACTAAATGCAAAGACACATGTACACATAAAGCCTATCCTGCATATGTGTGTAGATAGGCATGTATCTATCTGTCTGTCTATACATACACTGTTGGTTGGAATTGTTCTTATATATCTTTTAGAACTGCCCCTCACCAGAGCTATTTGAGGAAGTGATGGGTTCTATTCTTCAGGTGAGAATAGAGTGGCCTTGGACAAGGAGATCACTCAGGTAATAGGGAGAGATAGGAAGAAAGAAAAATCACTAAGGCTTATTTCTACTATGAGGAGGTAAAAAGAACCAAGGTTGCAATTTAAAGTCCCATGTATCTTTCAAAGTATTCTTAGAGGCACATTAAGCCAAAGTGAGAAATTGATATGAGATCTCACTGAAGTAGTCAGAATTTCTAGATTGAGGAAAATAAGTTCTGAAACTTACCTTCAGTTCTTTCCATATGACAAAATCTCGTTCTCCTCCACTGACACAAAACATTCTTTTTAAATACAAGGCACTTTTCCCAAATGTGGTAGTAATTTTTTGCATATGAGTTCTACATAAGTATACTTAGGTCTATGAATATATGTCAAGATACATCTCTCTGTAATATAGATGCATAAATTCTTGTAGAGACCTTCTGATGAATGGAATGATAAGGCAGAAATCTAACAGTGATAGCTTTGGGTTCAAATCAGAATTCTTAGTAAAAATTAGTATTTTCACTATGAAAATGGACACATATGACAAACTTCTTAGGATTCTTATGAAAAAATAAAATCATTAAAATATGTGAAGTCTCAGAGAAATGACAAGTCTTATTATGGTTTAATTTTTTTTTTTTCTTTTTTCAGTCTTCTTCAAATCATATAGTTGTTTCAAGGGACATGTGAAGAGAGATACAGTTTTCTTTGTTCAAGTTAGGACTTTGCAGCATCAGATGATTATTTCAAGTCACTCAAAGGGAAATAAAATAACAATGTACACAGAATGTGTGCTCTGTGTTAGCCACTTAGTCATGGCCTCTTTGTGAAGCCTAGGATTGTAGCCTGTCATGCCCTTCTGTTCATGAAATTCTCCAAGCAAGAACACTGGAGTGGGTTGCCATTTCCTTCTCCAGGGGATCTTCCCGACCCAGGAATCAAACCCAGGTCTCCCACATTGCAGGCAGACGCTTTACCTCTGAGCCACCAGTGCTGTCAGTGCATGCATTAAATTACGTCTGGCTTCTATTGTGATTTGCATTAACATGCAACAGCATCTATCTCTGTGCCTGATACATCCTGGACAGACAATATTTTGTAATTAATGCATCTAAATTTATTGGCCATATGTGATATTCTGGCTTGTAAGTATAGGTTTATATCTGTGGATACAAAAACAAATATAACATGATTCATATTCTCAAGAAATTCAGAGTATTGGACAGTGATGAGAGAGATTCAGTTTAGCAAATACATCATGTTAAGTGTTAATAATAGGATATGTATAAAGTTCTTTGAGGACAACCAACCTTATCCTTTGTAAATGTTGGATATCCTTATCCTCAGACCATGTTATTTCTTAAAATTCTTCATTGCTCAGAAGTTAACTCAGGATTAAAGCCCAAATCCTTAACCATACCTACAAAGCCATATGCATTTGTTTTCTCCATACAGCTCAATGATTCCCATCTTGTAATCTTTCCCTCTTATCACTCCAATCCAACATTTTTGCTATTTCTTAAATATGGCACGTATACTCCTATCTTAGACTAACTGCCAGCTTACTTCTCTACCGTGACCACTTTTTTAGTGACTTACTTGGTTTATCCTTTCAACTCCTTCAAGTTTTTGCTCAAATGTCACCTTATCAACAAGGCCCAGTCAGATCACCCATCCAATCCTCTCAGTTCAGTTACTCAGTTATGTCCAACTCTTGTGACCCCAGGACTGCAGCACACCAGGCCTCCCTGTCCATCACCAACTCCTGGAGCTTGCTCAAACTGATGTCCATCGAGTTGGTGATGCCATCCAACCATCTCATCCTCTGTCATCCCCTTCTTCTCCTGCCTTTGATTTTTGCTAGCACCAGGGTCTTTTCAAATTAGACAGCTCTTCACATCAGGTGGTCAAAGTATTGGAGCTTCAGCTTCAGTCCTTCCAATGAATATTCAGGATTGACTTCCTGTAGGATGGACTGGTTGGATCTCCTTGCTGTCCAAGGGACTCTCAAGAGTCTTCTCCAACACCACAGTTCAAAAGCATCAATTCTTTGGTGCTCAACTTTCTTTATAGTCCAACTCTCTTATCCATACATGACTACTGGAAAAACCATAGCCTTGACTAGACAGACCTTTGATGGCAATGATTCTGCTTTTTAATGTGCTGTCTAAGTTGGTCATAGCTTTTCTCCCCAGGAGCAAGTGTCTTTTAATTTCATGGGAGCAATCACCATCTGCAGTGATTTTGGAGCCCAGAGAAATAAAGTTTCTCACTGTTTCCCCATCTATTTGCCATGAAGTGATGGGACCAGATGCCATGATCTTAGCTTTGTGAAAGTTGAGTTTTAAGCCAACTTTTCCAATCCTCTTGGCACTTCCTATTCCTTACCTTCCTCTACTCTTCCTTTTGGTCTCACAGACTTTTAAATATACTTATTTTTATGCTTATTTTCTTTCTTCCTCATTACACTCTCAAACTCTTGAAGACAAGAATTTTTGTTTCGTTAAGGTTTGTTTCCATTTGTTTTAGTCATCTAAGCACTTATAGTTGTACCTGGTACCAAGTAGGTTCTTAATTAGTATTTGTAGAGTGAATGGAATAACTACTTGGATTGTGGGAGTTATGCACAGTTTCACAGAGACAATTAAAATTGATATGACTCTTGTGAATGAAAAAGATTACTGGCCAGTTAAAGAAATGCTTTCAGGCAGAAAAAATAATATGACTATAATGATGTCTTTAGTTAGTACTAATGCTGCTGCTGCTACTGCTGAGTCGCTTCAGTCGTGTTTGACTCTGTGTGATCCCATAGACGACAGCCCACTAGGCTACCCTGTCCCTGGAATTCTCCAGGCAAGAACATTGGAGTGGGTTGCCACTTCCTTCTCCAATGCAGGAAAGTGAAAAATGAAAGTGAATTAACTCAGCCATGTCTGACTCTTTGTGACCCCATGGACTGCAGCCCACCAGGCTCCTCCACCCATGAGATTTTCCAGGCAAGAGTACTGGAGTGGGGTGCCATTGCCTTCTCCCATATACATAAATTTGGTGTGGGGGAGGTGCAGTTAAAAAAAGATCAGACTTAATATAAGTCAGGCACAACTGAGCGACTTGACTTTCACTTTTCACTTTCCTGCATTGGAGAAGGAAATGGCAACCCACTCCAGTGTTCTTGTCTGGAGAATCACAGAGACAGAGGAGCCTGGTGGGCTGCCGTCTATGGGGTCACACAGAGTCAGATACAACTGAAATGACTTAGCAGCAGCAGCAGTAGCAGCAGCATACATCATATTAGGGGATACATTTTATCTTGAGGGATTTTTAAAATTCCTTAGCAGAAGAAGTTGTATTAGATACATCTTAAGTGATGTCCTTTGGGACATTACTAGAATGGTAACCCTTAGGAAGACAGTGATGACTGACTAGATTAGCACTGGTGAAGATGAAGAGAAGTTGATAGGATTAAATGTTTGTGATATAGACTCAAAAGTTTCTCATAACTGAATGGATACAGGAAGCAAAGAAAATAAATGAATTGAGAAATTTGAAGGAGGTTTTCCTAGTTAAAGAGACTGGGGCTCCAATAATTTGATTCAGCAAACAGATTGTAACACTGGGGACAATAAATATTGGGTTTAATTTTACATGTGGAGTAAATAAAGCATACAGTAGTGGAATAAAAGAAGGTAATTTGTATAAAGTTCTGAAACTGAAGGAAGGAAAATTTGAAGAGACAAGATTAATTGTTATATACATGGAAAATAGACTCTGGGCATGGATATAATCAATGAGTGAGAAATAGAGAAAATAACGATAACATAAATAGAGAATAATAACCATTCATGAATAGACTGTGCATATGTATTATGGCAGAGCCATGTATAAAGGGCCACAGAAGAACAGAGGAAGGAGTGTAAATGCTGGTCAATTAAGAAAAGTCTTCACAGAGGAGGTCAGCAAAAAGGAATTTTACTCACAGGCTTTACAAAGACATAATTATGCATGAAAATATCATATAATAACCTAGGAGTAGTTTACTATAACTAACATTCAAATCTATTGGTTTAAAGTCAGAATTAAGACAGAAAAGTTAGCCTGACTTATAAAACTCCTGCACAATTTGGCTGCTGCCCTAAAATACGTCATTACTTTGCATGTGAGCAGTGGGCTACTAATGAGTTTTCAAATTAAAATAAGAATGAAAGGATAACATTTCTGTTTTGAAAAGATAATGTAGCAACTTTAAAGATATAATCAGGGACAGGGGAATCAGAGATTTGAATTAGGAGAGATAATAACAATTAAGGCAAGAAAGGGTTATGCTCTGAGCTCCAACAGCACCAGTTAGGAGGGAAGGAGAAGAAAGTACAACTGAGAGACATGGGGATGAATGGAACTAGGAATGAAAACATGATGGATGTGGTAGGTTAAGGAGAAGGAAGAACTGAGAATGATTACAGCTTGGCTCAACGTTCAGGGAGACATTTTATTTACCAATGACAGGAAAACCAAAATAAATTTAATTTTGGATTGAGCAGATATAGAGAGTTCTGAATTAGCACTTTCCACCATGAAATGGTATAAACTTGGGTAATCCATAGGAATTGTGCATTAAATTTAGACTTAGAACATGTCCGACGTAAGTTAACAATTGCTATAAGACTCTTCATATTAGTTAATTCTTATGCTGCTGCTGCTAAGTCGCTTCAGTTGTGTCCGACTCTATGTGACCCCATAGACGGCAGCCCACCAGGCTCCCCTGTCCCTGGGATTCTCCAGGCAAGAACACTGAGTGGGTCGCCATTTCCTTCTCCAATGCATGAAAGTGAAAAGTGAAAGTGAAGTCGCTCAGTCGTGTCCGACTCTTAGCGACCCCATGGACTGCAGCCCACCAGACTCCTCCATCCATGGGATTTTCCAGGCAAGAGTACTGGAGTGGGGTGCCATTGCCTTCTCCAAGTTAATTCTTATGGAATGATTTAAATTAACTAAACTTTATATATTGGGTTGGCCAAAAAGTTTCGTTTGGGGTTTTCCATTAAATCTTTTTATTTTTCACTCTCGTTTTATTTTTTTAATTTTTTATATAAATTTATTCTAATTGGAGGTTAATTACTTTACAATATTGTATTGGTTTTTCCATACATTAACATAAATCCTCCACAGGTATACATGTGCAGCCCACCAGACTCCTCCATCCATGGGATTTTCCAGGCAAGAGTACTGGAGTGGGGTGCCATTGCCTTCTCCAAGTTAATTCTTATGGAATGATTTAAATTAACTAAACTTTATATATTGGGTTGGCCAAAAAGTTTCGTTTGGGGTTTTCCATTAAATCTTTTTATTTTTCACTCTCGTTTTATTTTTTTAATTTTTTATATAAATTTATTCTAATTGGAGGTTAATTACTTTACAATATTGTATTGGTTTTTCCATACATTAACATAAATCCTCCACAGGTATACATGTATTCCCCTTCCAGAACCCCCCTCCCTCCTTCCTCCCCATACCATCCCTCTGAGTCATCCCAGTGCACCAGCACTGAGCATCCAGTATCATGCATCGAACCTGGACTGGTGATTCATTTCATATATGATATTATACATGTTTCAATGCCCTTCTCCCAAATCATCCCACCCTTGCACTCTCCCACAGAGTCCAAAAGTCTGTTCTATACCTCTGTGTCTCTTTTGCTGTCTCGCATACAGGGTTATCATTACCATCTTTCTAAATTCCATATATATGCGTTAGTATACTCGCTAGTAAAGTCATGCTCAAAATTCTCCAAGCCAGGCTTCAGCAATACGTGAACCGTGAACTCCCTGATGTTCAAGCTGGTTTTAGAAAAGGCAGAGGAAACAGAGATCAAATTGCCAACATCCGCTGGATCATGGAAAAAGCAAGAGAGTTCCAGAAAAACATCTATTTCTGTTTTATTGACTATGCCAAAGCCTTTGACTGTGTGGATCACAATAAACTGTGGAAAAATCTGAAAGAGATGGGAATACCAAACCACCTAACCTGCCTCTTGAGAAATCTGTATGCAGGTCAGGAAGCAACAGTTAGAACTGGACATGGAACAACAGACTGGTTCCAAATAGGAAAAGGAGTACATCAAGGCTGTATATTGTCACCCTGCTTATTTAACTTCTATGCAGAGTACATCATGAGAAA